>JAOVYV010158263.1:0-10986 GCA_025674545.1 Hassar affinis
CTGAATGGCGGCGTCGGGAACTCTGTCGCTCAGCCACGTCTCGGTGAAAATGAAGACGCAGCAGTCTCTAGATTCTCTTCGTGTAGTTCTCTGAAGTCGGATGTAGTCCAGTTTATTCTCCAGGGAGCAGGATGGACGGAAGAGCTGGCCGGGTCGGCTTTGTTGTTAGCCTAGCACGGACTCCAGCCCGCTTGCCGCGCTTCTGCCGTCTCTCGCACCGCTTCCGGTGCCCCCTCTTCCGGCTGCCGGCATCAGGCGAGGCCGTGGTCTGGGGGCCTGGTCGCCGTAGCAGACCGAAGCCGCGTAGCGTCTCCCGTAGCCCATCGCTTATTTTGTTGATATATGGCTGATTTCGGTAGCGTAGAAGCGTCTGACGGTCATGTTCATGGACACTAGTCGTTTCTGTGTCCATGTACTAGGAACAGTTAGGGTAGACGCGGGTAAAGACACAAAAAAGCACCATTTTGTATCCGGAGCGGCCGCTGCGAGCTACTGCCGCGCCGCCATCTTGAATGTAAGATTCGAATACTTGGTGATGCCATATAGTCTAGCATCCACCCCTAGCGTGTTCCAGCACCTAATCAATGAGGTGCTACAGGACATGCTGGGGCACTATGTGGTAGCCTACATTGATGACATCCTGGTCTTCTCCCCCATTTACCTACTCATATCCGCCATGTCACCTCGGTGCTCCAGCGGTTGCTGAAGCATCAGTTTTTTGTGAAGGGGGAGAAGTGCCAGTTCCACTAGGAGCGGGTGGAATTTTTAGGATACCACATAGGCCCAGAGGGGGTGGCCATGGATCCAGGAAAGGTCCAGGCAGTAGAAAATTGGGCAGTCCCGAAGACACCAAGGGACCTTCATAGCTTTTTGGGCTTTGCCAATTTCTACCGCCGCTTCATTCAGCACTTCAGTGTCGTAGCCAGTCCCCTCACCGATTTGTAAAAGGGGAACCCCAAGAGCTTAAGCCGGACTCCCACAGCCAATTCCGCCTTCGTCAAGCTTAAGAAAGCCTTCACAACAGCTCGCATCCTGAAGCAACCCGACCCAGAACTACCCTTCATCAACTACACCTCTACCGTAGGTGTAGGAGCTGTGCTCTTGCAGCATCATGGTAAGCCGGCTAAGCTGCACCCCATTGCATTCTTTTCCCAAAAAATGACGAAGCCTGAGTGGAATTACGATGTGGGAGACAGGGAACTCCTGGCTGTAAAACTGGCTCTTGAAGAATGGAGGCACTGGTTGGAGGGCACCAAGCACCAGTTCACCATTTTCACTGATCACAAGAATCTGGAGTACCTAAAGACTACCAAGCATCTTAACCCACGACAGGCCTGGTGGGCTATGTTCTTCACCCAGTTCGACTTCATCTTCGCCTACCGCCCCGGAGTGAAACAAGACAAGAACAAAACTAGGCTAGGATTTCCAAAAGATACAGCAGATATTCATCAAACACTCGGAAAGTTCATGGAAATCTAAATTAATGAATACTTAGCTTGGCTAAGCGTAAGCATTGACCCACAAGGAGGCTCAGCCAGACAGCGTTTTAAATAAGGGGGGAGAGCCAATGAGAGCTCTCCACCCCAATTGCGCACAGGTGTAGGTATTCTGGCTGAGTGCCTGCGGGCAGAGCAGGAAGTTCATCTTCTTCATTCGGCAGTTCAGGTCTGGGAGGTGGTCATGTGGCGGCCCTTAGTGGCCACAGGTGTGACAGAACCCCCCCCTTCCACCCCCAAAAGGCTACCTCCAGGAGCCTTCCTCTTTATCTTGGGTCTGCCGCGCCTGCTAGGAGCTGGTTTTTCCGGGTGCTGCTGGTGGAAATCAGTGATTAGCAGGGGGTCAAGAATGTCTCTCGCCCTGACCCAACTGTTCTCCTCAGCACTGTAACCCTCCCAAGCCACAAGATACTTCTTGTAATACTTCTGCCAGGGGTCCAACCTTGGCGGGCTTTAACTGACTCACATAGAACACTGGGTGGGTCCTGCAATGCTGTGGTAGCTTAACACGGTAGGTTACTTCATTTATTATTGTTACTATTGGGAAAGGCCTCAAATAACGTGGAGCAAATTTTCTCTTACTGAGTGTTGGAGGGAGGTTCTTAGTCATGATCCATACCTTGTCCCCAGGATGGTAAGTTGGGGTCTCTCCCCCGACGTTGGTCGGCATATCTCTTCATCTGCTTGATGGCTTTCCCAAAGGCCTGGTTAGTCAGAGCCCAAACTTGCTCACATTTTTTGAAACACGTATCAATGGCTGGAGTGTCAGTTACTGAGGCAACCCACGGATACAGCAGAGGCTGGAACCCTAGGACACACTGAAAAGGGGTGAGATTAGTAGTGGAGTGTTTTAGAGAGTTTTGAGCATACTCCACTCAAGGCAGATACATCACCCAGTCCTGAGGACGGTGATGGCAGAAAATCCTCAGCAACTTCAAGAATTCTTGATTAGACCTTTCAGCCTGTCCGTTGGCCTGGGGATGATACCCCAAGGTGAGGCTCACCATGACCCCAAGTTTGTTTATGAAGTTTGTCCAAACTCTTGAGGTGAATTGGGGTCCACGGTCATTGACGATGTCCTCCGGGATCCCAAAGTAATGAAATACTCTGTCAAAGAGGACCTCAGTAGTGTCGAAAACTGTGGGCAAGCTAGGCAGGGCAATAAAGCAAACTGACTTCGAAAACCGATCTACAACCACCAATACTGTATTACCTTGCGATGGGGGCAGATTGGTCATGAAGTCAATCGCTATGTGAGACCAAGGGTGTTCAGTTACAGGAAGCAGCACCAGCTTGCCTGTTGGCAATGACCTGGCGACCTTAGTGAGAGCACAAACAGAGCATGACTGTACAATCTCATTTACATCCTTACCCATGGTCGCCCACCAGTATTTGCCGGTCAGGAGGTGCAAAGTTCATCGGGTCCCAGGGTGGCCTACTCCAGGCGCCATGTGAGCCCACATTTTGAGCCCATTTCTTAGTTCAGGTGGGACATACAGGAGGCAATAGGATAACACGAAGTTGAACCTGGCAAAAAACATCACCCACCAAGCCACCGTGGAGTCTTTTAGTGGATTTGAGGTATTCTAGGTTCTTGTGGTCTATCAGGATGAGAAAGGGGTGGTTGTCACCCTCCAGCCAATGCCCCACTCTTCCAACACCAGCTTAACTGCCAAGAGCTCTCAATCTCCCACGTCGTAGTTTCACTTGGCTTTTAAGAGCTTCTGAGAGAAGAACGCCACAGGGTGCATTTTAGATGGGTTACCATGTTGTTGAGACAGGACAGCTCCCACTCCTACATCGGAGGCGTCTACCTCCACAATAAAGGGTAGTACTGGGTCTGGCTGTTTTAGGATGGGAGCCGATGTAAAAGCTTTTTTCAATTGGATAAAGGCCGTTGTGGCTGTGGGGTTACAGTGGAGGCTCTTGGGGTTTCCTCTTAGGAGATCCATCAGGGGACTGGCCATGATGCTGAAACGCCTCATGAAGCAGCAGTGGAAATTGGCGAAGCCCAGGAATCTCCTCAATTCACTTGGTGTTTTAGGGGCTTCCAAATTTTCTACTGCGGTGACTTTGGTGGGGTTCATAGCAACCCCCTCTGGCCCTATGTGGTAGCTTAGGAACTCTATCCTTTCCTGATGAAATTGGAACTTTTCCCCCTTCACAAAAAGCTGATGTTCCAGCAGTCTTTTTAGCACCTTTGTCACATGGCGAACGTGGGAGTCCATGTATCGGAGTAAGCACGCGATGGCTTCACCCTCCCTGACTGGCAGTTCATCGTGTGACAAGGGGGGAAAGCACTGATGGGTGGGAATTGTAGATGACTAAATTAGGACTAAATTATGAAAAATCAGGGAAAATAAAAAATAGTGGCCAGAGGTGGTGCTGAACACCGTCTTCCATTCATCCCCCTTCTGGATTCTCAACAGGTTGTAGGCGATGTGGAGGTCTAACTTGGTGAAGATCTTGGCCTCCCATAGCTGTTCCAGGGTGGAGGGCACGAGTGGCAAGGGATAGGAGTAGAGTACGGTCACTTTGTTTAGTCCACGGTAGTCAATGCATGGCCGAAGACCTCCCCCTTTCTTCTCCACAAAGAAAAACCCAGCTGATGCAGTGGAAGTGGAGTGCCGGATGTAGCCCGTGGTGACCAGGAGCTCAATGTCTTCTTGGTGCAGGATCCCCATAATGAGATGGAGGCAAGGTGTGCGATGAGGGATGTTGCCACTGCCGATGGGTCCTCCATCTATGGACCTGAGCTGGAGATGATGTTGTAGCTCTACGGCGGGGATCTCTGGCGAGCATAGTCTGGTCTATGAAGCTCCCCGCGGCTCCCGAATCTATTAGGGCTGGGAGACAGAAAGTTCCGCTCAGGTAGGAAATCTGAACTGGGATGGAAAATTCTGACACAGGCAGAGTAGGAGCGTTACTCACCGCGTTGGCATGTCTGATGCCGGTGGCTCGTCCACCCGGTCGCTCAGGGCAGCTTTGAACTCTGTGACCGGCATCCACGCAGTAAAAGCATAGTTTGTGTTGAACCCAGCGCTGTCTCTCCTCTCTCGCAAGGCACGCTGGGCCCATCATCATGGGTTCTGGATCAGCGAGGGTGGAGAGACGTGCAGTCTCCTTTGGGCATGTCCGCAAGAGATGGTCTAGACGCATGGTCTTGGTGATCAGCGTGTTGAGAGACATCAGATCATCATGGCATGCTAGCTCCCGCAGCACCTTAGGCACCAACCCCCTATGAAATGCCGCCTTCAACGCTGGCTCGTTCCAGCCACTGCCTGCTGCCACCGTCCGAAACTCCATCACGTACTCCGCCACACTGCGCTCTCTCTGCAACAGACGATCTAACACGCTCTCTCTGCAACAGACGAACGAACACGCTCTCAAACTGAGCTAGCACTCAGGCACTCGTGCCTTCCCGCTGAATCGACTAACCTGCAATATTCCAGACAGCTGTGGCCCACTCGAGCACCTTCCCGCTCAGTACACTAATGATGAGCAGAATAACCTTCTGCTCGTCTGGGAGCGTGCCCTGGGCAGCGAAAAACAGCTCAGACTGGAGCAGGAACCCCACGCATTGGGCTGGATTGCCACTGTAGCACTCTGGGAGTGCCACGGGAAGTGGCCGCTTGCCTGTAGATTATGCGAAACTAAGGAATGCCAGCTGGTAATCGTTCAAAGTCCACAAAATGAAGTCACTAATCTCCTCCACTGTGCCCCTGGGTCTGAAACAAAAGGGACACAAACACATGAGGATAAGCACCAATGAAATGAGGTGAACACACTTAAACTAAGGTCAAACTTGGCATGAGCATGAACATGGCATGGAAAGCATAAGGCTAGTCAAACACTAGGAAAGTTCACAGAAATCTAGCTTGGTGGAAACGTAAATATTGACCCGCAGGAAGGCTCAGCCAGACAATGCTTTAAATAAGGGGGGAGAGCCCAATTGCACACAGGTGCTATTTTGCACCTGTCTGTATTACATAACAAAGACAAAATTTAATTCTTGCCAATCCTAACATACATAAATGTGCATTTTAATAACAAATATACATTATTTATATCATAATCATGAAAAATGATCGAAAATATTATTGTTTACAAGTCAAATTCCTACACCCAATGTAATTTTTAATCAAACATGCATTATTACAATATCTTAAGACCAAGCTGGGATGTAGTGTAAACTTTTTGCTCTTTCTGGTGAGAAAACGCTATAGAGAAAACGAGAGTAGAGTGGGACGTTTCTAAAGCGGTTTTTCAGAATAACACTATTTTGCAGGTGTCTGTATTACATGTGAAAGACAAATAAAATTCTTGCCAATCTTAATATACATAAATATACATGATAATAACAAATATGCATTATTTATGTCATAATCATCACAAATGATAGAAAATATGAATGTTTACATTAAAATGCTTTTTTGATATAAGAGTGATATAAAGTCAAAATTTTCATAATTTCTACATCCAATGTTATTTTTCATCAAACATGCATTACTAAAATTAACTTCTTGCCATTCCAAACATACATAAATGTACATGTTAATAACATACATACATTATTCATATCATAATCAAGAGAAATGATATGATAAATGATATGATTGTTTACATAAAATGCTTACTTTGATAAAAAAAGTGACATAAAGTCAATATTTTCATACATACTACATACAATGTTATTATTTAATCAAACATGCATTATTACTACATGCTAAGAACAAGCACAACATATAACCATTGTGTTCTTTCTGGTGAGAAAACCCTATTCTGCATTACATATCAATGACAAATTTAATTTCTTGCTATTCCCAACATACATAAATGTACATGTTAATAACAAATATACATTATTCATGTCATAATCATGAAAAATGATATGATAAATGATATGATATGATTTTTTACATTAAAATGCTTACTTTGGTATAAAAGTGACATAAAGTCAAACTTTTCATAATTCCTACACTCAACTGTTATTTTTTAACCAATCATGCATTATTACAATACATTAAGACCAAGCTTGGATGTACATAGTATAACTGTTGTGCTCTTTCAGGCTAGAAAATGGTATTCATGTACATGAACATAAAACATGTACATTGTATGTTCTGATTGGCAAGAAATTAAATTTGACTGTAGACTCCTGCAAAATAGCGGTGTTCTCAAAAACAGCTTTGGAAACGTCCCACGGCTCTCTTGTTTGCACGTTTTCTTGCCAGAAAGAACACAACAGTTATACTATATCATAGCTTGGTCTTACTGCATTGTAATAATGCATATTTGATTACAAAAAACATTGGATGTTGGAATAAGGAACATTTTGATTTTATATCCCTTTATATCAAGGTAAACATTTTAATGTACACATTAATATTTTCTATCATTTATCAAGATTATTATATAAATAATGTATATTTGTTATTAACATGCTCATTTATGTATGTTAGGATTGGCAAGAAATTAACTTTGTCTTTGTCATGTAATGCAGACACCTGCAAAAGAGAGGCATTCTGAAAAATCACTTTAGAAACATCCCACAGCTCTCTCATTTGCAGAATAGTATTTTCTCGCTAGAAAGAGCACAACAGTTATACTACATCCCAACTTGGTTTTAATGTACTGTAACAATAAATGTTTGATTAAAAAATGACATTGCATGTAGGAATTCTGAAAAACTACTTTAGAAACGTGTGGCAATTCTCTCATTTGCGCAATAGCATTTTCACGATGGTTATACTACACAACGGTTATACTACATTCCAGCTTGGTATGAAAGTATTGCGCATGCTTATTAAAAAATAACATTGGATGTAGGAATTATGATTTGATATAAAAGTGATATAAAGATTTTGACTTTATATCCCCGATAGTCAATGCATGGCCGGAGCCCTCCCCAGCATTGACGAAAACACAAATGGGTCCAGGCCTGGATCTCTCTCTGGTTCCAGGATACAAATGGGTCATGGCAGCACAACCACGGTAGGCCCAGGATGACTGGGTAGTGAGGAGAGTAAGTGACCAGGAACGTAATGTCCTCCTCATGCAGAATCCCCACATTTAATTTCAGGTAAGGGGTATGATGCGTTGAGCTGCTGCCGCCAATGGGTCCCCCATCGAGTGCCCTGATTTGGAGCTGGTGTTGGAGCTCCACTGTCGGGACTGTCAGGAACCCTGAGCTCAGGAGCTGAACAGTGTGGGGAGTGTCTCACCAAGTCGGCTTTGGTAGATGGGACGGTCGAACCACCTAGGCGCACAGGACACTTCTTCATGCCATGACCTGTTCCACTGCAGTAGAAGCAAAGCCCCTTCAGCAGATGGCGTTGCTTTTCCTCGGGTGCTAAGCGAGCAGGAGCCACCTCCATAGGTTTCTGTTCTGATGTGGTTGAAGCCCCTGGCTTTTCCCTAGGTCGGGTTTGGAGGAGGTTGTCGATCAGCATTTCCAGGGGCATCGTCCAGGGAGGCCAGATCCTGGAGTACCTCCTCGCATAATGCCTGACAGAACGCTGACTTCAGCATTCTTAAATTGAGTGACAAAATGGCAGTAAGAATGGAACTGCTCACTGCTGTGAGCGAGGGCTTGTTGCAATTGGGTAATTTCTGCTGCTTCCATTTTGTGCAAGATCTGTAAAGAAGTCACATAAAACCCAAAAACACTTTTTCTCATCAAAATATACTACCTGTAGTTTTAACCTCATCATCCAGGGTCCAAAAATTAGAAGGCAGATGCCCCCTCTCAGAAGTTCAAGTTGGATTCTTCAGTCTCAGAACCTGAACCTGTTGTTCCCAAGGAGAAGTTTCTCCACACCATTGTATGGGAGTTAGACCAGAGGATTCGGGAGCTTCAGCCAGCACGGGGGGAGCGTCCGCTGCCTCCCAGGTAAACTCTTTGTCCCATCCTCTCTGCACAGCTCCCTCATTCCCTGGGATCATGTCACAACTGGAGCAGCCCATCCGGGCACCAGATGAACCACTGAACTAATCCAGTCCAAGTACTGGAGGCTCACCATGTCTCGGGAGATCCAGGAATTTGTTTCCTTGTGTTCAGAGTATGCTCAAGCCAAGGTACCTTGCTCATTACCAGTAGGAAAGTTACACCCATTACCCATTCACGAGAGACCCTGGTCCCACCTAGCAGTTTTCTCACTGATTTAACACAATCCCTGGGTTTCACAGCTATATTGGTAATTGTTGACCAATTTTCCAAGGGAGTCCGATTCATTCCACTTCCAGGTCTACCCACAGCCATGGAGACTGCAGAGGCGTTGTTCCAGAATGTCTTCCAGTTTTATGGTCTCCCTGAAGATATCGTGAGTGACCAAGGGCCCCATTTCATATCCCGAGTGTGGACTGCCTTCATGGAAAAGTTGGGTGTCACGGTTAATCTCACTTCCGGATTTCACCCACAAGGTAATGGCCAAGCCGAACATGTGAATCAGGAGTTGACTACATTTTTAAGAGTTTATTGTCAGTTTCACCCGCAGGAATGGGTCCGATAACTCCCTTGGGCGGAATATGCCCAAAACTCTCTCCACCATACTTCAACCAGGCTCATGACATTCAAAGTCTTCTAAGGCCATCGGCCACCACTATTCCTGTGGAACACCTCGCCTACTGAGAGCCCTGCAGTCAACGCCTGGTTCGGGAAAAGCGAAAAAGTATGGTCTCAAGTCCACCATCAGTTCTCAAGGGCCATCTCACGCATGAAGAGGGCTGCTGATAGAAAGCATGGTACTACCCCCCAGTATCAACCAGGAGACTAAGTATGGGTGGCGGTTGAGGCCTTCCAGCCTCCTTCCAAAATAAGTAAGCTAAGTCCTCGCTATGTCGGTCCATTTCCCATCTTAAAACAAATGAATGATGTCACTTACAGGATCCAGATGCCGAGCCACAGTCATGTCCACCTGACGTTCCACATCTCTGCTCTTAATCCAGTCCATGCCGGGCCTTCAAGAGCCACAACCACCACGTCAAGCAGACACCTACACCGTCAGGGAGATATTAAACTCAAGGAGATGAGCAGGGGGTCTGCAATACTTCGTATCCTGGGAGGGGTAGGGCCCAGAGGAGGATTCCTGAGTAACCACCCTCAACATCTTGGACCCCCTTTATCTTCAGGAATACCATGCCAGGTACCCCCACAGGCCAGGACCACACAAACCTGGGAGGCCCCATAAGAGAAGAAGGGCTCCAGAAGTTAGTTTAGTCATTAGCTCTTCTTTGTTCATTTTCCAGAGACCCAGCACCAGAGCATGGAGTGTTCCCACCCTCGCCTCCTTCACGTTTTGAGATCTTCTGTGCATTATACTGTTTTGTGTTTTGTTTCTCCCTCCACGCTCTGGTCTTTTGAATTTGTGCGTATTTTTGTGGACTGAGCCTTTTGGACTCTTACTCTGAACTGTTTTGGTTTTCATCATGTTTCAAACAGCTTCCCTATTTAATAAACGCTCTGCTCTTGAATCCGTTAAGTGTGGGATCATTACAGAAATTCATTAGTTTTTCTCAAATTACATTTACTATTTGTATTATGTATTATGTTATGTATTATGTTGTATATTGTGTTATGTATCATAGTATTATGAATTTTATTATTATTACTATTTTTTTATTTAATTTGAATCAAAGTATTTGGTTTTACAAGGACAAAAAATTTACTTTCACATAAAGTAAAAAGATTATTTACTATAAAGACCATGTGTTGATTTTTTCACTTTATAACTTTACTTTTTTACTTTAGGAAAACCTATTATTTAATATTATATTCAAGTATAGAAATAAATTAATTGTGTTTGTTTTTATTAGATTTTCTCAAGTTGTTACATCTATGGCTTCCAGAGGTCGCCAGATTCACCCTGTGGGAGAACTCATAGGCCAGACTACATCTCCCACAGGGCCTTACAAATCGGGCACACCTTCATAAAATATTCATAAAATAGTAAATAAAATAGTAAATATAAGATAAATTATGGCCTTTTCGATGTTCTATTCTTTTAAACTTTTGCAAACTTTCTGTAAATATAACCATATACACTGACTGGCCACTTCTGACTGGCCACCTCTCTACAACCTCTCTAAATCCTGAACATCAAAATTAGAATCACCCAAAACATCTGCATTTAAATCATCAGACCATCAGAATCATGACTTTCAAAAGTAAAATCTAAGCTTGTCCCATGCTTCTCAATATTCCACGCTTTAAGTCATTTACTGAACAATCCTTATGAATGGTAAATATCTGTTTTGTACAAGCACCCATATTTGTTTTTGTGCAGATGCTGTGCTATATGATGAAAATAGTCTTTCAAAGTAGCTTACAACTACATAAGAGGCATTTAAATGTCATCAATTCATTTTGAGAGGATGACTGATGATATTTGGTTAAGAGTGCATTTCAAGTCTTGCAGGTACAGGGGTTAGACAATGAAACTGAAACACCTGTCATTTTAGACCACAATAATTTATTAGTATGGTGTAGGGC
>JAOVYV010158283.1:0-10985 GCA_025674545.1 Hassar affinis
CAGCCGACAGCCCTATTGGACAACTGTTAAAATTCATATTATGATTATTTTATAATATGAATTATATTATGAATGAAATAGTTTTGATGCCTTCAGTGAGAATCTACAATGTAAATAGAAAAACAAGAAAAAAACAGAAAAACGACCCCATACCATAATCTACCCTCCACCAAATTTTACACTTGGCACAATGCAGTTAGACAAGTACTGTTGTCCTGGCAACTGCCAAACACATGCTTTACACCACTGCATCCGATGTTTTGCATTGCTCTTGGTGATGTAAGGCTTGGATGCAGCTGCTCAGCCATAGAAACCCATTCCATGAAGCTCTCTATGCACTATTATTGAGCTAATCTGAAGGTCACATGAAGTTTGGAGGAGTCTGTAGCAATTTACTCTGCATAAAGGTGGCGACCTCTGTGCCTCAGCATCCACTGACCCCATTCATTTTATATGGCCTTCCATTTTGTGACTGAGTTGCTGTCATTCTCAATCACTTCCACTTTATTATAGTACCACTGATAGTTGACTGTGGAATATTTAGTAGCAAGGAAATGTCATGACTGGACTTGTTGCAAAGGTGGCATCCTATCACATTACCATGCTGGAATTCACTGAGCTCCTGAAAAATGAGTCTTATGAATAATGGTTTTTGGAGCAATTATGATCATTTCTGATTTTCACAGTTTAGTTGTAAGAAGTTGGCATGCATACAGGATTTAATTTCAGCAAGACAGCTTGTCAGGGTGGAGGAGATTGCATGAGTGATCGTTTTAGTGTTCATATAGAGCTGGATGTCATCAGCATAACAATGAAAGTAAAGACCATAATGGCATATGATGTTTCCAAGGCAAGCATGTAGAGGATGAAGAGAAGAGGACCAAGCACTGAAGCCTGAGGCACCCCTTGAGCCAGAGGAACAGTGGAGGAGATGCAGTTATTAATGCTGATGAACTGCTGTCTGTTAGTGAAATATGATTTAAGCCAGGATAGAACAGACCTAGTGATGTTGAGGGAGGATTCAAGGTGAGAGAGAAGGATGGAGTGGCTAATAGTGTCAAAAGCTGCTGTGAGGCCAGAAGAATGAGAATGTTTAATGACCAGAGTCAGTGGAGAGGAGAAGTTAATTTTAACTTTGAGAAGGGCAGTTTCTGTATTATGTTGTGAACGGAAACCAGACTGAAATAATTCATACAGGTCATTGGGAATAAGGTAGGCTTTCATTTGAGATGTAACGACACATTCCAAAATTTTTGACACAAAGGGGAGGTTGGAGATAAGTTACTCATGACATCATGGTTAAGACAAGGTTTTTTAAGAATGGGTGTGAGAGCAGCCAGTTTGAGTGTTTCAGGAATTATGGCAGAGGTGAAGGATGAGTTGATGGTATCTGTTACTGTATAAGTGAAGAGATCACTGGAAGACAATCCTTCACAATGTTAGAAGGAATCAGATACAAGAGTAGTGCATAGACCGAGCAGTAGCAAGGGCATCCTGGTATTGTTGAAGGTAGTCTTTGTAAGCTTGTAAATGAACTGTTAGACCTGTCTTCTTAGACAGCCTTTCCAGCTGATGCTTCTGAGATTTCATTTGGTGAAGTTCCGGTGTGTACCAAGGAGCCAAGTGTGTGAATGAAACCATTTTGGTTATAATGGGAGCCAACTGATCAAGGCAGGGGGGAGCGTATAATTGTAGTAGTTGACAAGATCAGAGGGGTTAGTGGACTGTGGAGGAGGAGAGACAGACATTTTAGTAATGAGGGAGGCTGAGAAATCTAGAGGGGAGAGGGATTTTATATTTCTGAATGTTATTTTGCGCTTATCTTTTGAAGTGGGAATGGGGATGTCAATGTCCATAATAATGGTCAGATGGTCAGAGATATGAAAGTTTGAAATGATGAATTGAGAGACCAGTGGAGCAGACCAGATACAGAATAAGACTGTGGCTATGAGTAGGAAAATTGACATGTTGTTTGAAATTGAAGCATTGTAGCAGTTCTGGAAATTTACAGGGAGATTTACAGTTAGAATCATCAATGTGTAAGTTAAAATCGCCCAGAAGGTGAACAGAAGAAGAAATGATGCATAACTGAGTCAGAAAAAAGGCTTGGGGGGACAGTATATAACAGCAACAACCAGGGAAGTGGGACCAGAGAATTTAAAAGTGAGATGTTCAAAGAAACTGGCAGCAGGAATGGAAATTACAGATGTTTTAATAAATGTTTTAATGTTTTAATAAATTTAGTGCCAGGTTTATGCCAGGTTTCAGTAATGCAGAGGAAATCCAAATTACTGTCTGTTCATTCAGAATTCTGAAATTCATTCAGAATGAGACTTTTATTGTTGAGTGTAAGTGTTAAGCAAAGCCAGTTTCAGATGACTCTGTGTTAGTGTACTGGTGTGAGAATATAGTGACCCCACTTAGTTTTGCTGTAATCTCTTCTGTGGTAGGCAATATATAAACCATTTCTCTCCATACTCTGGAGCTCCTCATTTACTTTCTGCAACATTGGCAAAGGTACCCAATGTGCTGTGTGATTGTCTTTCAGCTGTATTCTCGCAGGTTCAGTCTTTAATGTCCCATGCTCACCAAATGCTTTTACCTGTCCTCTTTTGCACACAGTTTCATTTACTCTTCTCATCAGATTCATTTTACTGACAATGGCCTGCTGAGTAAATTGCTTAAGGTGGACCCATGACATATGCAGTGAGTGGGTGGGTTTCTTCTTTATAGGTCACGGTGCTCTGAATTTGACCTATGCATTGCAGCTCATCACCTCGACAGCAACTTGATGGCCCAATACTCTGATAACCCATCAGCCTTAATCACAGCCCCAAGGAAATATGACTGCTCTACTTGTGCGGTCACCACACTTACTGCTTTCCTGTTGTGCCACACTTTACTGCAATGTCCCACTTTGTTGCATGTGTTGCATTTGGATTTTCTAGGTGGGCATTATTCATCTTTACTGTGCCATGCTTTCCCACATTTTCCACATTGTCCATTATTTGCCCCTTTTCACTTGCTACACTTGTGTGTCACTTTATGTATTAACCCAGTTGGCTCTCCCTCTCTCCATGCTGACCTCTTCAGACTGCCTGACTATCCTTATGGTCAGTGCTAGTGTCAGGTCCATCCTCATTTCCCATAGCATAGATCAGACTACTCACTTGCACGACATCATCTTCTTTGTCTAGCTTGGTAGCAGTTCTGAATCTCACAAAGCACCGCTTTGAATCTGGCCACTCACCAGGCTTATCGATGAGAAAGTTGGTTGGAGGATTTAATTTAGCCATGACTCTCTTCGATTCTCACTGTGGAAAGGATTCAGACTCAAGCTGTACTCAATTCTTATGAGCTTTTAATAAAGGAACTTTCTAAAGAACCATACTGCATCATACACCAACAACTCCCCACCAAAGCCTTTTTGGTATTTTTCCCAAAACTACCACATATAACATTAGTACATGCACAAGCACATTTGACTACCGTATATGACATGCAGAATATCTGAATCACAGTACGATGCCAGAATATTTGGATATGCATATTCTCTTGAAACAAAAGACTCTTGAACAAAAAGTTTCACCACCAGACATTTCCTTAAGAGCATCATAATGTTTGGGCATCTCAGAATCCAGAAAGGAGTGCAAGGATTTGACATATTTGGTGAAAGGTAAGACTTGTAGTTTGTTCATCTTTGCATCACTAAGCATTGTGCCTGCTGCTGCTGAAATGGATTCATTCCATTTGTAATCATGCAGAAGCCAGAAGTTGCAACCATCCTTGGCAACAACGCTGTCTAATGGATGTCACTTTTCTTGACTCTAAATTGTCCCACCTCTCACCTCTATTTTCTTGCTGATTTAGCTTCAAGCTTCAAGCTCGCTGGGAAAAGCTCAAACAATTTCTATTATGCTTCCCCAAAGCGGGCTTTGGAGCAATGAAAGATAGCCTCCTCCAAGTGCGCCTCGTTGAGAGTGCCTCCTGGGAGTTGTTCAAGTTTGTAGTTCACTCCCAGGAGGCTTTTGTGCTCTCCAGTGGCTGTGGACATAACTCCGGGAGCCCTTACTCTCCTTCTCGTTCTCCCAGGTTTGCATGGGGCAGGCTTGTGGGGATAACTTGTGTGGAACTCCTGAACCAGGAGTGAGTCAAGGATGTCCTTGTCTGGCACCCAGGAGTTCTCCTCTGGGCCGTACCCCTCCCAGGCCACCAGATACTACATGGAGCCCTGCTGCTTTCTTGAATCCATGATCTCTCTGATAGTGTAGGTGTCACCCTTTGTCCTGAGGTGGTCCTTGGCTCTGGGACTGGTTTCGCTCTCCTGGTTCAAGGGACCAGTCTGACCCAGCTTGAGGGCGCTCATGTGGAAGGTGGGGTGAATCCGGCTGTAGTGTGGCATCTGGACCCTGCAAGACACTTCGTTAATACATTTTGAAATGGGGAAAGGATATGGGGCTGAGTTTCTTGCCGATGGCATTGCTGAAGGCCTTGGTTGATACCCAGACTCAGGTAGGTCGGCATGGCTCCTCACCTATTATCAGTGGCTTTCTTCATTAGGGCTATGGCTCGTGCTAATGCGTGAGGGCCCAGACCCTTTCACTCCTGCAGAACCAGGAGTCAACCGTGGGGTAGTCTGTGGGATTGGCATTCCAAGGGTACAGGGGAGGCTGATGACCCAGGGTGACTTCAAATGGGATGAGCCCAGTGGCAGAGTGCTTGATGGAGTTTACTCAGCCCAGGGAAGGTAGCGTGTCTTGTGGCCGATGCTGGCAGTAGAGCAGGAGAAACTTTACCAGCTCCTGGTTAACACGATCTGCCTGGCTGTTAGCCTAAGGGTGGAAGCCAGAGGTTAGACTTTCTGAGATACCAAGCTTATCTAGGAAGGCTGTCCAGACACGGGAGGTAAACTACAGGCCTCTGTTGCTCACCAAGTCCTCTGGTAGCCCATAAAACCGGAAGACTTCTTGAAGCAGGATTTCAGCAGTTTTAATGGCAGTCAATAGGCCTGACAAGGGCACACATCTTACACCTTTAGAAAATCTATGACAATAATAGCAGTTTTGCCCTGGGTCTGAGGAAGATTTCTGAGAAAATCTATTGATAGATGATGACCATGGCCTCTCAGGTGTGGGCAGCCTGCCAGGAAGACACTGCACACTACCTCTGCTGAGTTGTTGTTCCTGGATCTTTTGATCAAGACCCTAGACGATAGTTTGCAGGAACTTTGATTCTGGTATGATCGGCTCCGGTTCCGTGGCCTCTATCTCAGGCTTGTTAATGCAAGATAGGGCATTAGTCTTCCTGTTCTTGGATTTGGGTCTGTAAGACAAAACAAAATTAATTCTGGGAAAGAATATGGCCCACCTGGCTTGAATTTAGTCTCTTGGCAGCCTTAATATATTCAAGATTATTGTGGTCTGTGTAAATCTTTACTGGGTGCTTGGCTCCCTCCAGCCAGTACCTCCATTCTTCCAGGGCAAGCTTGATGGCCAGCAATTCACAGTCTCCCACATTGTAGTTACTCTTGGAGGGGGAGAACTTATGTGAAAAATAGGCCACCAGATGGAGCTTGGCTAGCTGGCCCTGTCTCTGAGAAAGAAAGGTGCCAGCCCCTTGGCTGGAGGCATTAACCCCTACTATGAAGTAGAGGTTGCGGTCAGGCTAACGCAGGATTGGAGCCAAGAGAAAGGCCTCCTTGTTCCATTTTACTGTCTCAAGCTCTTTTTTTAAGAGATCGGTAAGGAGGACCGCTTGGAGATTAAAGTTGCGAAAGTGTGCAGGAGTGCGCAAGGGTCACAACATTAGCACTGTCACACCATTTGTTGTTCACCATCATACACACTCCACCACCACACTCCCCGACTCTACGGTCCTGTCCATGCGGAAAACCGAGAGGAACTCGGCCAGCTGGATGGCGTGGTCCGGTACCGTTGGGTTCAGCCATGTCTCAGTGAAGCAGAAGAGGTTGCAGTCCCGAGTGTCCCTCTGGAACTTAATTCTGGCCCTGAGGTTGTCAAGTTTGTTGTCCAGAGACTGAACGTTGGCTAGAAGAACACTAGGCAGAGGTGCCCTGTGTGCTCTGGTCCTCAGTCTGTCCCGGACGCCAGCTCGCTTTCCTCGGTGTCGCTTCTTCCGAAGTTTGTTGTCCCGTGCTTTGTTCTCCCTCAGGATTTCCCTCGGCCAGCTCGGATCCAGAGTTAACAAAGATTTGAGGTGAGGAAATTGTAAATTGTCTGGTGGGGGAACCAGCTCCTCAGCATGTTGTCTAGGTCAATGGCTGTGGAGATGAGGCTGTCCAGAAATGTGGTGGAGTCTCGGCACACTAGCCCTTTACGAAATGTGGCCATCAGGGCTGGCTCATTCTAGACACTATCAGCGGCCTGGGTTAGAAATGCCAATGTGTAATCTGTGGCCCTCTGTTTTTTTGGAAAAGATCAAGAAGTTGATGACCAGCAACTTCGGGCCTCTGTTGCTCACTATGTCCTCTGGTAGCCCATAAAAACGGAAGACTTCTTGAAACAGGATTTCAGCAGTTTTGATGGCAGTGGATAGACCTCCTTTCTGTGCTCAAAGGAACGAAGCATTGTCTCCTCTAAACCATGCCCCTTCAGAGCATGACACACACACACACATTCCAGGTCAGGTAAGTTGGATCCAGAGGTAGCGAGAGGGCCAGAGGGCAATAGCCAATGAGAACATGTAAAAGTTCTCCCATCACTGGAGGGATCTGCCTTGTGGCAAGTGAAGCCACAGGGCAACAAGGCACTGAAAGCATGTCAGACCATTGTGCTGTAGTGCTTGCCTTGTCACTCCACGTGGGACCTTTGAATATCCTGCCATCGTGTTCATCACAGAGAGAGTGAAGTGGTAACACGTGTTCATTCATATGCCCAAATCTGGTGTTTCCTATTTGGTTTCTGTTCTGTGCTTTTTTTTTATTCAAGTCTAGATTAAGTAACTAGTGTACTTCTTATTTCCATTTTAGTTCATATCAATGCTCATAAGACATCCTTTGGTCGGTCTGAGTCACTCTTGAAACTGGCTGTTACTGTGTTAGTTATAGTAATTTTTTTATGATATTAGGGACTGTAGAAGATGAAATCCCTACATTCCATGCAATTGTAAATTGGGAAACTTTGTACATTGTTCTTAAACTGTTGGACTATTTGTTCACGCAGTTGTTCACAAAGTGGTGAACCTTGCCCCATCCTTGCTTGTGAATGACTGAGCCTTTCAGGGATGCTCCCTTTATACCCAATCATGACACTCACCTATTTCCAATTATTCTGTTCCAAACAGGTGTTTTTTGAGCATTACTCAGCTTTGCCAGTCTTTTGTTGTCCCTGTCCCAACTGTTTTGGAATGTGTTGCAGGCATTATTAAATATCTTGTCTTTGTTGTGTATTCAATTAAATATGGGTTGAAAAGGATTTGCCAAATAATCTTATTTTGTTTTTATTTATGTTTTACACAACATTCTAACTTCATTGGGGTTGTAAAAAGGAGTGCTTATGTGGAACACTTGAGAATAATGTAGTCATCCTTGGCTGGATTCGAACCACCCATGTTTTACCACTGTACCACACACAGGCACAGAAAACAAATGGGAAAAAAATAAAGTTGCACATGGTAGGCAAAATAGGTGGGAAAAGCCAAACAAAAGAGCTCAGCCTGGTAGGAGAGAGACCATGAAGGCTAGGAGGAGTGGTAACAGCTGTCTGAGCCTTCTCTGTCTGGCTCCAAACTAAAAGTTTCAACTGGTGCATTGTTTCCGGCAGTAGTTGTTCATGGTGTCCAATTGCTGTGCACTGATGCTGCAGAGGTTCTTTCAGCAGTTCCAGCTCTGCTGGGTCCATTACTGGTGACACTTTTCTGTGACAAAGTCAGACCAAGTCCAGAATTGTTTTGTTTTCTTATACTTTGTGTGTTCATTTATATGTTGCTATAGTTATTTGTGAATGTGTAGGGGAAAGAAAGTAACAATTTGTGCTTGTGTGGAAAATTTGAGAATAATAAGAGTCCGCTGACTGGTAATATTAGTTCATGGGTTTACCACTGTGTCTCTCACAGACACTGAAAGTGGATGGGGAAAAACAAAACTAGAAATGGTAGGGAAAAGGTCAAGAAAAGCCAAACAAAAGAGATGAGGAATGCTTAAACAAAGGAAGGTGCTCTCAAAACCCAATGTAAAAGCTCTCAAATTGAGAGGTCATTTCACAAAATTAGGATCTTAATAATACACACACTTTCTAGCATAAGTTGTGTCAGGACATCAGTACATTTTGGTTTTTTTTTTACTCAGTATTCACCGCAAATAAATTCTTGGAAGGTGACTATCAGGACAGTTGTTTACTGTTAGCCCAGGGGCAAGCCACACTGCTGGCAAAATACTGTTTAGCTCGTCCTGCCAGAGACCTGGGGGCATCCTCGTTGGATGAAGAGGACCCCTCTTAAGCTGAGAGGATTCGTGAGTGGGTGATTTTTTTACAATCCCAAAAGTTTTTGCAAATGTTCACTCATTTTGAATTTGATGCCTGCAACACTTGGGACAGGGGCAACACTTTGAGAACAACTGCATGTGCAAATAGTCCAACAGTTTAAGAATGTTTCCCAACATGCAATTGCAAGGAATTGCATCATCTACAGTCCATAATATCAACAAAAAATTCAGAGACTCCACAAGTAAGAGGCAAGACTGAAAACCAACATTGAATGGCCATGACCTTCGATCCCTCAGGCAGCACTGCATAAAAAACCGACATCATTCTGTAAGGGATATTACCACATGGGCTCAGGAACACTTCAGAAAACCATTGTCAGTGAACACAGTTCGTCTCTCCACCTACAAATGCAAAAGATAAAATTCTACCATGAAAAATGAAAGCCATATATCAAAAACACCCAGAAATGCCACTGGCTTCTCTGGGCCCAAGCTCATCTGAGATGGACTGACGCAAAGTGGAAAAGTGTCTTGTCCACATTTGAAATTGTTCTTGGAAATCATGGACATTGTGTCCTCCGGGCCAAAGAGGACAAGGACTATCCAGATTGTTATCAGCGCAAAGTTCAAAAGCCAGCATCTCTGATGGTATGGGGATGTGTTAGTGCCCATGGCATGGGTAACTTGCACATCTGTGAAGGAACCATAAATGCTGAAAGGTACAACATATGATGCCATCCAAGCAACGTCATTTTCAGGGATGTCCCTACTTATTTCAGCAAGACAATGCCAAGCCAAGTTCTGCATGTGTTACAACAGTGTGGCTTCATAGTAAAAGAGTGCAGGTACTAGACTGGCCTGCCTGCAGTCCAGACCTGTCTGCCACTGAAAATGTGTGGCGCATTATGAAGTACAAAATACGACAACTGAGACCCCGGACTGTTGAGCAACTGAAGTTGTATATCAAGCAAGAATGGTAAAGAATTCACCTACAAAGATTCAACAATTAGTGTCCTCTGTTCCAAAACGCTTACTGAGTGTTGTTAAAAGGAAAGGTGATGTAACAAAGCGGTAAATATGCCCCTGTCCCAACTGTTTTGGAACGTGTTGCAGGCATCAAATTCAAAATGAATGAATATTTGCAAAAAACAATTTATCCATTTGAACATTAAATATCTTGTCTTTGTATTGTATTCAATTGTATATGGGTTGAAAGGGATTCATCATATTCTGCAAATCATTGTATTTTGTTTTTATTTATGTTTTACACAATGTCCTAACTTAATTGGAATTGGGGTTGTATGTGTTGTGTGTCCGTTGTACTTTTTTTGTTTGTCTGTTTCCAGGTTAGCTTGGTGAGTCGCCGGGATGGCTGATCCTTGAGGGGGGCTATGTTTTAACCCGCCACGGAGGCTGGAGTTGATTGGCTACTGCGGAAGAGCTGGGAGGAGCCCAGGTCACATACACAAAGTATGTATGGATTTACTGTACAGTATGTTCATCTATACTAATCCATTGTTTTTTTTCCCCTTTTGATCAATTTTTCCTGTAGATGATCCAATTTATCTATTCAACGCAGTTTATGGCAAATAAACCATTGACTATTTTCTAAATGTTCTCAGTCAGAGTAGGATTAGGCAAGAGTGTTTGGAGGCATCATTCTGAAAATAACCATTAGTGCAAAAAAGTGAGCTTCCACATTGTATATATATATTTTTTCACATAACATTTGATACTTGCACCAGAAAACTTGTAATACAAACCTGGTATAGGTAAAGTATAATAATGTATGCAGTTTATCCTTTGCAGTAGTTGATACAACAAACTAATCACTACACAAAGCTCACTGGACATGATCTGAGTGGATTTACCAGACACACTGTAAATAATCTTCAATGAAATCTTTATTCCATTTTGTGGCCTTAATACCCAGTACAAGCGCTGCTTGTCAGGATTCTGTATAAGCCTGTCAGCATACTCCAGTGAGTAATGGTGGGGTGGGAACCTCTAATCATCCCACATACAGTAAGTACAAAATGTGATAGATGCCATGGATATCACACAATAATGATTTATATTGATACCACAATCTCTACAGTGGAGAGCAAGCCTATTCTGTACCTATTTATCAACTTGTAACTATTGGCATGATTGGATTTTAATTTATAAAGCATAGTATATTATATAACAAGATTCAGCACCCAAACATGTATAAGATTCTCTTTTCATCACAGAGCAATCCAAACTTCACTTGCATAAACTTTGAAAACTAAGCAGAGTTAGGCTATATTGAAGTGAGACATTATTAAAATGTATTCACATACTGGAACATATGTTTCTTTGTTTGTTTTTGTTTGTTTTTTCACTGAATGTGTTGAATTCTGTTCAATTATATTGTTTACGCAGAATTAAATTTCATAGAAAATACATGTACTCCAGTTTGTATGTAAGTGAGCAAAGCAGACTGTCAGTCAGTCAGTCAGTCAGTCAGTCATTATCTGTACCGCTTATTCCCAGTTACGGGGTCACAGGGGAGCCGGTG
>JAOVYV010158300.1:0-10983 GCA_025674545.1 Hassar affinis
GCAGAAGTCAGGTTACTACACAGCCAACAGCCCTATTGGACAACTGTTAAAATTCATATTATGATTATTTTATAATACGAATTATATTATGATGCCTTCAGTGAGAATCTACAATGTAAATAGTCATGAAAATAAAGAAAACTTTTGGCCTGTACTGTACTTTACTTATCAGTTAAAAATATTTGATATATCAAAAATATTTCAGCCCTTATGCACATCTCTCAATATATCAAACCTCTCAATCTTTTTTAAAATCTTTTGAAAGATTTGCAAATGCTGCCAGGAAATTATATTGCCAAAAGTATTCACTCGTCTGCCTTCACACGCATATGAACTTGAGTGGCATCCTATTCTTAATTCATACGGTTTAATATGATGTTGACCCACCCTTTGCAGCTATAACAGCTTCAACTTTTCTTGGCCATGGTACACAGTCATGTTGGAACAGGAAGAAGCCATCCCCAAACTGTTCCCACAAAGTTGTGATCATGAAATTGTCCAAAATCTCTTGGTATGCTGAAGCATTAAGAGTTCCTTTTACTGGAACTAAGGGACCAAGCCAAACTCCTGAAAATCAACCCCACACCATAATCCCCCTCCACCAAACTTTATAAAAACCATTCTCCTGGCAACCATCAAACCCAGACTTGTCCATCAGATTGCTGGACTGAGAAGTATGATTTGTCACTCCAGAGAACATGACTCTACTGCTCTAGAATCCACATACAAAAAACTGGCAAAAAATAAAATAAATTAAGAAAAATTAAAGAATGCTCATATATGTAGTTGCTATACAATGCTCATTTGCTATTCCACATGTCCAAGATCCCAGATCACTTGATGAAACAGTGCTTCCTGAATTAAAGTAAATCCTAGCAACCTCTCATCTATTTTTTTTTACCTCCAAGCATGTGATAACATAAAACCAAAATAAAAGACTGATTAAGGACATAATTTATCTAAAGACATGTTTTTAAAGCAGAATAATATTCAATACGTTATTCTTTTGACACATAAAAATAGGAATTTCTCTGGACACTTCACTGAGCAGGGGACTGGGTGCACCCAGGCTGTAATGAACCCTGCCAATCAAATACACTGCTCCAGCAAATGCTGCAAGGATCTTGCTAAATCTCATCAGCCAGACAACATGGCTGTTCTCAGAGCTCCACTGGGAATACAGAGAGTGGGGACATCTCAAAGAAAGAGACGTGTTCAGATACAGTGGCCCAAACGTTACCACTGCCTAATTCTGTGTTTGGATTTAAAAATTGGAAAACTGCATTGCTATAATTATTTTTTATATGCAATTTTTTTGTATGCAAGTAGGAAGAACCACAAAGAAGATTTGTCTTATTATGTGTTTGTATGTCATCAACTATCATAAACAAGAACAATTTTATTTATACAGCACTTTTTACAATGTACATTGTCTCAAAACTGATTTACCTTCTCAGTAACAGCCACACCAGAAGTTTCTGGGGAGTGTTCCACTTGGACTCAATCATGGGTTTTCTGGGTTAGAAAAAGAGACAGCTGATTACTTAGCACTCATGCAAGACATTTAAGATGGAAAAAATAGATACTGGCTACTCAGTGATGTATAACTTATCTAGTGTGAGATTTTTTCATGATGTGTAAAACCCTTGCTGTCTTAAAGGCAGTTAGTACTTGACCAGATGTTAGAGTTCTTTACAATAGAAGGGATGAAGGGGAAGTGGTAATGAAACCAAGATATTCAATACTGCTTATCTTGTACACATTTACTCCTTCCATAGATTTATTCCAAACCTGGTCCTAGCTGGTAATCAACACCATTAGTAGAACTTCATTTGAATAGTCTGCTTTAGACCATTTATAAACCATTTACAGACTGTCAAAAACCAGTCTATGGATTAAGTTGGATGTTAACGTAAATGCGTTACTTCTTGATATGCCAAGGATTAGTGTATGTATGAATTTGTCCTTATGAAAACATTTTTCATTCATTCGTCTTCAAAATAGAATCATTCACCTTTATTTGTGCTAGCCAGTGAGATACCAGCCATCCATTCATCAATAATGCTGAACAGCCTTAATCATCAATCTTGGCAAACAGGTCTGCTAAAATATGATCTTTTCATTTCCAAACAGAGTGATTGGCACATTTTTAGTGTCACAGATACTAGGATGTCTATTTATACAATTTATATATTTAAAACCCTGTTGAGAAAATGCAACATATTTCATTATTGAACAATATTTACTATGTTTTAATTAAAGACCAGATATCAGGATGTTCAAATTTAACAAAAAGTAGTTTTTCAGAGAAAGTTGTTACATGAATATCTAGTGTCTGTACACATATACTTTGTTCCAATACTTTTCCCCATTCTCTCTTAGTTGCTGCTGTTATTCTGGCAACCTAATTCAGTGCATAATTAATGCTTTAACTTGTGTGCACAGCATGAACAAAATGTTGCACTGTGTCCATCAGTACATGTATCATTGCTGTTAGACTTACAGGTAACCTGATTCTATGATGATTTAGTGCTCTGGGGAGACTCATTGAACTATTCCTGTAGAAGGTATAGTGAAAGAGGAAACCCTTTTCTTTGACTTCCAATAAAAAAGTCTACATGGCCACACATCACTCACCTGTTGCATACAGAGGGGGAAGAGCATGCAGTAGGAAGGTGTTTGCATTCTGTTCATTGGGTCATTTCAAACTCAATGCTTCAATCTGTAAGCAAAAAAAGACTCACTGGAGCAGCATATGCCAGTTGTGAGATGACTAGCATTTTCTTTGCTTGTCTACAGCCGAAAGCATTTCTGACCTGGTGAGTCAACAAATATGACTCACAGAGGAAAGTATAAGTAGCAGACGCCCTGTAAATTGGCTTCTTCTGCTCTGCTTGCTTGCCAAAAGCAGCTTTGTTTGGTGAACAAATGCCACTGAACTGTGCAGATGTAACACAATTTCCCCTCATTCTTATCTCTCTTTTGTGGTGTTTTGACTACTCACTGTGTTCTCCATATAATAAATTTAGAGAGCGGTGCAATGTGGTGGCAGGGTTGCAAAGCACGTAGTGTTGACTCACAGATTCAGGGGGCCAGATTCAGTCCTGCGCTCAGGTTACTCTCTGTGTAGAGTTTTGCATGTTCTCCCTGTGTCTGCATGGGTTTCATCCAGGTCTCTGGATTCCTCACAACTTCCAGAAACATACATGATGGACTGGTATCCCATGCACTGGTATATATACTGTGGACCACCACATCTCTGAGCAGGTTAAAGAGAGTATGGAAGAGGAATTAATGAAGAACTGAACATGGTATAGTCTTTAATAATGTGTTCTTTTGAAGTTTTAGTAAGCATTACCTTTTCTTCTGACTGCTGCAGTTGAGCTCAGACACACCTGAGCCTAAAAAATGTGGAGCAACAGTATAACTCTTTAACAACTGTAGACACTTGACCATCACACCCACATATGGGTCTTCCCCAAACTGTTGCCACAAATTTAGAAGTGCACAATCATAAAGTGGACACATTGTTAGCTGTAATATTAAAAATTCCCCCCATCTCCCCCAGGCCTTCTCATCTTGACAAATAGTCTTGTGGGCAAATGTCCACAGCCACACTCCAAAATGTAGTGGAAAGTCTTCCCAGAAGAGTGGAAGTTATTATAACCATAAAGGGGAACTAAATCTGAAAAAACACTGTAAAGATGCTGTAAATTAAAAGTATTTATTTTACAGCAAATTAGTATTTTATTATTTTACGTTGTACTATTAATGATGAGGCAATTAGTGTAATGTATTGGTTTATGGTAAAATATAAAAAAAATGCAGTGCACATTTGGATATCTAATGTTTTGGCAGGGGTAAGAATGGTAAAAAAATCTTCAGTGTCAAATTTTATCAGCAGATCATCTTCTACATCTTCATTATACCATTTTGAAGGTACCTTTATCCAGACTGAACTGCAGACATGCACTGATTCATTTATTAATCTTCAGCAACCACTGCTTCAATAATCACTCCAATGGAGTAGATTCAGAGCCTATTCCAGGAATACTGAGTGCAAGGTGGGAATATTCCCTGGAATGGATCATCATTCCATCAAAGGACACTTAGTACACAGACATTCACACACACTTTCATACATACGAACAATTTATAGTTGACAGCCTGTCTACTGGCCTGTTTCTGGAAGGTGGGAGGAAAGATGGAGAAATCCTACATGGACAAGGGGGGAAACATGCTAAACTCTGCAACGGCAGTAACATCTTCAGTACAACAATTTAAACAAAGTAAAAGTAAATTTTTCATTCTTTCTTGATTAGGCTCAATTGCTTGGTCAAGTAGGTGTTCAGTCTTCATTTCAGGAAGGACAACCAGAAGAAGTTTAGTTCACCATCACCATGAGTACAAAGAAGTAACTGCAGCTATTCCCAGTTGGAAAACATCTTAGAAACAACCCGGACTGCATCTCTTCCACAAAATATTTTCTACCAGAGATGGGGACTCGAGAAGAGAAGTAGAAAGGTGATGTGCCTTATGTTTTTATATCTTAGTGGGGACCAAATAATTTTTTGGTCTTAAAAAATGCTTTCTTTTTAGTTATTGAGGGTAATTTTAGGGCTAGGATTAGGCATAGGTATTGCATTAATTAGCTGCATTAATAATTATGGCAGTGTAAGGGGACAAGGATAGATAAACAAAATTGTGTGTGTGCATGAGTGCATCAGATGGCAAGAGAGATTTGAATGGTTGCGTTTCCCCAATGGCGTCTCCTTGAACAGCTGTGCCACCATCAGAGCCTTCAATCAGGCAAAGAGATCAGTGACATGATGGCTCCCTGACATGGATTTAGCACTAGTGTCAGGACCACAGCAACAATGCTGTACAGTGCAAACTCTCAAAAACCCCTTGATATATATTTTTTGCTTCAATAAATAAGCCAAGATTCAACCATCTGGTGTCTCTTCTCTAATTAGTTGATGTCTTGTGCATGATATAAGCCAGCACCTTCCTTTTTCACAGAGAGACATCTATCCACAATTCTAACAGGAATTCAAATGGGAAATAAAATGCTATTAGGATAAATATGCTTCAGAAAATCTATTACTTTTTCCTGGGCATCTGTGTGAGCATATCTAATGCTTTTTTTAGGCTCTTTATTTCTTTTACTGGCCTTTCTCTTTCCCTCCAAATGCAGATAGTGCCCTGGGTTTCTGCCTCATGCTCCAGGGATTATTCAAACAGCTGACGTTGCTAGTACCATGGCTCCCTGGCACTGTTTTACTTTCCTGGTGAAGATGAAATTATAAGATTGGCAGGAGATGTGGCAGAGGACGTCACCTTGAGATCGATTTCATTACGATGAAGAGGAAGCTTGAATGACACCTATTCATCTACTGAATGGATTCTCCAGAATTCTGAGTTGTTCATTTCTGCTTAAAACCCGTTGTCCTTCACTAATTCTGTAAAGCACCAACTGTGGATAAGAGTGCAAGCCTTAACTATAAATAGAACAATTACTAATTTTGATAAATTAGACTAGATTTTGGTATGGCATATTGAGTTCACAAGCCTAGCTTATTATTGACTTACTGAAACAAATATATCATGACATCAACAGAGCGATCTAGGTTTCCCACACAAAGGCTTGGAAATGGAGAGCAGTGACAGAGAATTATGACAGAAATATTTGAAGAGAAAATCATATTGTTGAATTGATTTTCTATATGCCAAGAGATGTGGCTTTGATGGTCTTTGTACTTCAAAAAGACAAAGCGATAACTCAAAGCTTCATACATACAGCATTGTACCCTGGGCCCTCTGCTTTTTTTTGTCCTACATGCAGTGGTTGCCAGGTCACAACATATCCAGCTGAGGCAAGAGATAATTAAATCCATGACACATTTGGGCAAAAAATACATTCTATAATATAAGCAGGAGCACAGTTTGCTAAGATTTGAAAACATTGGTAAAATTGCCAAAATAAAGATCTAATAGTGATAAGTTGTAATGTATGTTTGTACTTTCTTTTATTGTTTGTGTATCCATTAAAAAGACACCCGCCTCCATTAAGGTTGTTAGTGACTTGATAAGTGGTGAAATTGATAAGCCTCGGACTATGTCTGATCCAGACACACAAAGCAATAGCTTATAAATTCGGAAAAATGATCATTATCCTTAGTATCCGCATTTGGTCATTTGATCATCATTGATTTTCTGTCTTGCAGTTCCTTGTTTTGTGTTTGAATTTTAACGAATTTGACTCACACCTGTTATTCTTGAGGTTTTAATCATGGAGCCGCTTTTAGATCCCCGTCTGTCTAGTGTTTTGACTCCTACTTATAAATCTTGTTTACGATTTCTGGATTCTTCCCAATAAAGGCACAATGCAGACTCACATTAAAATAACACTTAACCTTGAAAATACTAATTATCCTCAGTCATTCAGTGAGGAACGCTGTGGCAGCATGAAGCAATGAATGTCACATTCCTGCTTAATTGCGCTATTCTTACTTTAATGACCTGCCGTATGGTGCAGCCTTTTTTCCGCTTCTTCTCACACATAAGACTCACACTGACCACAGGTTACAGGACCACAGGTCACACCAATACTGTTCTCAAATAATTAACATTTATGTTCTCTCAGGTTGTTTTACTCATTACTTTACCAAAGTGTTCATTCTGCTGTTCTGCATCACCCTTGGTTTCTAGGTGGGAAAAGGAAAATAAATGGCCTGTTTCACATAGTGGCATCTTCTAATGGAAATCTCATAACAACTTGGCAAACCTACAGCAATTACTGTATCTTCATTATCAAGCTACAAAGTTTGCATTCCCTTTTAAATGCGTAATTTATCTGAATCTGCCTCATAGTGAAATACACATAGCAGTGCAGTAGTTAAGCACAGATAAAGCAAAGCGGTCATAAGAGTGAACAAATGTTCCCAATGTGGCAAATATAAATTTAATTTACAATACTAAGTACACAGGGCTAAACATCAATCCCTGCAACAAAGCTATCATTAAGGCCTAAGCCTTCTTCCAATAGCTTTAAGAACACACTATCTCACTGACCAAATGGTAAATGATTGCCTAATCACAGCTCCTGGGAAGGAAGTCTTTTAAGATAAGTCAAATACTTAACTATTGAGGCAAGAAATAATGATTGAATGTGTCTAATATGGCATAAAGAGAGAGATTATGGGACTGTTAGAGATGGAAAATGATAAGGGGAAAAAAGGAGAAAGAAAGAGAGCAACGGGAGTGGACAGCAACCCAGCTATGAGATTCATTCATCCCTAAGAAGGGGGAGGGTGTCAGTCTGGCTGCAGGGAAGAAGGGATCTGAGCAAATCCTTCTAAAATAAAAGCACACAAAAATAAAGATAAGGAATTTAAGAAGCAAAAATAGTAGATAAAAATAGTAGATATAGTAAAGATCTTATAAGAATGTCCTAGATAGGCCTACATTTCTAAATACTGAATATAACAAAAGATTATTGAAAGGCTAGCACTCAGAGCTTCTCGGATGCGGGTACGAACTGAAGAATCTTCAAGTGATAAGAACCCTAATTTAATATGCTATAGGACAGGAGGATATAATTATAAGGCTGCTAGGAAGAGAGCAAAAGCACTGAAATGTGAAATACATAATGCAAAAATGTTCCAAAACAACAAAAAGTAAAACAGTGCACAACAAATTAGAAATATCACTCCTGAACACACTTGGATTTAATGTAGAAGAACTCAGGGATGTGTGTCTTTCTGGCCAATTTTAATTCAGTCTCTGTTTTTTAACATATTAAAAAACAATTAACTAAAGAACATTGGCAGTTGCTTCTGATGCAGATCAAATATAGGGTTGAAATAAATCAATGTAAAAGACTGCATACTGCTACTGTAATTATTTTGATCCCCATAGTGTATTTACTGCAAGTTTGCAACATTATTCACCAGAATAACTTATGCTTCAAAACCATGTCTATCAACATCTGCCCCTAAGGCATCTTCATTAGAGAGGGCTATGGGTATGTCTTATTTCTTACACTGCACCTCCTTGATTCCTTACTTTGCTTCTCTTCCTCACTTCTTTGCTCCTTACCCAAAGGGAACCAAGCAAAGGATGCTCAGAAAGGAAATAAGGATGAGAGAATTTGAGGACAAACAAATATTTACTAACGAAGATTTGCTCACTGAGACAGCATGTTAATGAGACATGCTGCTCAGCTGGTATTAACTATATAACATCTGTACATTATATACTAAGCAGTAATTATGCCTACACCCTGAAATAGCTTTAATGAAAACATCAGTCTACACAAGATTCTTCTCATCACCTGACCTCTTAAAGTAACTTAAAGTAACATATTTCAACTGATGTGTATGCAAGATACATTTTCCTTTATTTAAAATCCATTTATTAATTTTGTGTTTGCAGTTAACTAATATATTGTTTTATCATTTAATAGACTTTGGGTTTTGATAAGCATTTAAAGCATATCCAGGTTTGCATTTTCTTAAAATGCAAAAAATATGATCTGTAATTTGTTAACTCACTTGAAGCTTTATTTAACCAACAGAAGGACAAAGAAAGATTTTCAGTATTTAAGGACAAGCTTAATTTATATTTAACTTTGTTAAATATAAACAAATTTAGAAATTGCAACACACTCAAAAAAGTTGTTTACCACTGGGTCATATCAGTCATATCAGCTTTTCTTTTAATTCTAGTTTTTAATCTTTTGGGAATTGAAAATACTAACTGTTGCAGTTTTGCAAGTGGAATTTTTGCCCATTTTTGATGTATACAGGACTTGAGCTGCTCAACAGTCTGTGGTCACTGTTATCCGATTCTCCTCTTCATGATACCATACATTTTCAATAGGAGACAGATCTGGACTGCAGGCAGGCCAGTCAATAAACACTGCTGTAACTCATGCAGAATGAGGCTTGGCATTGTCCTGCTGAAATACACACGTTCCTTGGAAAAGATGTTCTCTTGACAGCAGCATATACAGTATCTCTCCAAAACACCAATATAAGCCTCCACATCAATGGTACCTTCACATCAGATCATGCAGATCACCCATGCTGTGGGCACTGATGCACCCCATGCCCTCACAGATGCTGATTTTGGCTCATAAAATACAACATCCTTTTATTTTTTAAATCAAGCTGAAACATGGACTCTGATCACAGAACACATGTCCACTGTCTTTTGGTCCATCTCAGATGACTTCAGGCCCAGAGAACTCTCAGAGTGTTTCTGCGCAAAATTAATATATGGCTTCCTCTTTGCATAACACAGTTTCAGGTTGCATTACTTAATTTCTTTGAGTGCATTTTAAAAATTGGTGCATCCTAAAATAATGGCCAGCTTCAATTGATTTCTGAAGGACATAGGATCAAAGAATTAAAAAGGAGGTTTCAATTAGAGTTTTGGAATGCACCCAGGATTCATTAATAGTGAGCATGTCTGAGAAAAACCAAGAACCAAGAGCCAAAAGCACTTCAAACAAACAGCCAGCATTCACTGTAACCTACCTGTGGAGTAAAGACAGAGAAGTCTACCAAAACAGTGACTGAATAATTAATAAGTAAGGCACTTGCCTCACAAGAGTATGAATGTTCTCTTAACCCATGAGAACTGATAATGATTACACAGGATTATACATTCCTGGTTATAAAGACACTACAAAGAAGAACAGCACACCCACGACATACAACAAGCACACCAACCAATATTCACACAATCAGTTGAAATATTATTCAGTAATACTAGAATATATGGGCATATTGAGAGCACACAATAATGTTACTGTAGACAGAGCACAAGTCTCATTTTTAAGCTGCTATATTTTGCTCAATCTGGGAAGCATACTTGCATTGCACTGTTCACCAAAGGTTTTAAAAGTTTTTTTTAATGAGATCATAACTACTCTAACCCAAAAATGTTCTTAGTGGTGTAGTTTTACTGGGATAATATCCTAAACTTTAATAACGAGTTAGGTAATAGCTCTAGAAGTAAAGAATCAGCTATATCTAACAATTTATGATTGCTTTAAATGACCAATCCTAATTATTCATGCATTTCATGTTTGCCAAGCTATTTCTATGACTTCCACTATCCACTTCAGACTTATGCCAAAATGTCAATAAAGGCAATGTCATCACCTTGATTTAGTATTAATGCCCCTTTTCTGGTGAGGGGGGAAAAGGAGTCCAGTGCATGATGCAGCCTTGTGCTTTGACCTGCATGTTACTGACAGGTCTAACAGTGACCCAATGATCAGACATTTTTTTTTACTTATTATTGATTTATTGACTGGTTATTGATTTCTGACAATATAATATTGTATCAGAACTTTTTCTAGGAATGCATTCAATAGTATCAACCATAGAAAACAGTATAAACATCAGGTTCAGGACCCAAAGAAATAATACCCACACACTATCTAGGTAGGCAACAAGTAGCATTGTCACTCGACAGCTCCAGCTCCCTGATTTGATCCTAAACTTGGGTAACTCTGTATATCGATTTTCCACTCTGTTTTCCAGTGCATTCCCCAAGGTGTACTCCCACCAACAACTAGGCTCTGGATCCATTATTTCCCAGACCAGGATGAAGTTGTTACTCAAGTCATTCTACAAAACAGGTGCCATTTCCACTTTGCAATGTTTACATTTTTTTATCAAGAGCAAATTTCTTTTTTTTAAATGCTCAATATGAAATAGAGGTTAATCCTCCAAAATTTTCCCACCTCAGGCATAAAATCCTTATTAATGCTGTCCTTATTATTCTTGTACCACCCCATTACAGACATTCATTTTATTTTTAATTTAACAAAAAAAAAAAATGTTAGAATTTTTTTTTAACAAATATATAAATAATATATCAGGTATATACTGTATTTTCCGGACCATAAGGCGCACCGTATTATAAGGCGCAGTCCGAATTACGGGGTCTATTTCTGTATTTGACCCA
>JAOVYV010158420.1:0-10961 GCA_025674545.1 Hassar affinis
AAATACAGAAATAGACCCCGTAATTCAGACTGCGCCTTATAGTACGGTGCGCCTTATGGTCCGGAAAATACGGTACTAGTCTACTTCCTGCTCAAAAACAATACTCAAGACTATCATGGAATCGAATGGCTTACAATGTGTTTGAAAAATTAAAGGCAGCTTTTGCCACAGCTCCAGTACTTTTTTTCTTTTTTTCCAGTACCTTTTGTTCTTGAAGTAGGTGCCTCTGAGCCTGGAGTGGGCCATTCTGTTACAGTAGCTTGGTGAAAAGGAAAAACTACACCCAGCTACCAACCTATTTTTCACAGACATTATTCCAAGCTGAATACATCTATGATGTGGGGAAAATAAAGCTTCTGGCCATCAAGCTGGCACTGATGGAATGGTGTCACTATTTGGAGGGGGTCCACTGACCTCTTCCTGATGTTCACTAATCATAAGAACTTGGCATACCTAAAAACTGCCAAGCATCTGAACCTGAGACAGGCCCATTGGGCCCTATTCTTTAAATGTTTCAGCTTTACCATTTCATACTAACCAGGATGTCCAATTTCCTGTCACAGAGAGATCATGCCATGAATCACAAGGTAATACTGTCATTATGGTCACGTTGATCAGTTTTCCAAGTCTGTTCTGTTTGTTCCCCATCATGTTTTCATCATGTTTTCAGACATTATGGCATACCTGAGGACAGTAACCAGGGTACACGTCTAGAACAGTTTTATGGAGAATCTGGAAACCCTCAAGCCAATAGGCAGGTTGAAAGGGTAAACCAAGTTCTAAGTAAATTTCCACCTCTTCAGTTCACAGTGTGTCCTGGGTGTCTCCCAGGGTGCAAAAAATCGAATGCCCAGATAACTCCTCCAGAGTGTTAATGACTTAAACTCAAATTACCCTACCACAGTAGATGAACACCCACCTTCCATGTGTCTCTGTTAAAGCCTGCCACAGCACACCAGAGCCCCTGGAGGTGGATTTACAACCTGCTTATGCAGTTCAAGCCCAGCTTGACTCTCAACACCATGAAGGCAAGATAGAACATCTAGGTGAATGGGAGGACTATGGACAGTAGGAACAATGTTGGGTACCTGCAGGGGACATTCTCAACCCCTTCCTCTTCAGAAACGTCCACAGTAGGTTCCCACACAAGCTAGCTCCCAGACCCAGGAAGGTGTCCACAGAAGAGTGTCGCTCCCAGATTGAGCTCCCTTGTTCCCCATTGTATTTAAGTTCCTTTGATTTTTGGGTGTTCTAATCACTTCCATGGCCACAGATGTATAAGATCAATTGCCTAGGCATGCACACTGCTTCTACAAACATTTATGAAAGAATGGGTTGCTCTCTGGAGCTTGGTAAATTCCAGTGTTGTACCATGATAGGATTCCACCCGTCCAACAAGTTCAGTCATGAAATTTCCTCACTACTAAATATTCCACATTCAACTGTCAGTGGTATTATGACAACGTGGAAGCTATTGGGAGCAACAGAAACTCAGCTACAAAGGGGTGGGCCACGTAAAATGACAGAGCAGGGTCAGCAGATGCTGAGGCTCATAGTGTGCAGAGGTCATCAACTTTCTGCTGAGTCGATACTTACAGACCTCCAACCTTCCTGTGGCCTTCAGATTAGCTCAAGAACGATGCAGAGAGAGCTTCATGGATTGGGTTTCCATGGCTGAAGAGCTGCATCCAAACGCTTCTCCATATGGCAATCTGAAGAATGAGTCTGGGTTTGGCAGTTGCCAGGAGAATGGTGCGAGCCAGGCCTTCTCATTCAACATCAGTGTCTGACCTCACAAATGAGCTTCTTGAAGAATGGTCAAAAGTTCCCATAAACACACTCCTAAACCTTGTGGAACGCCTTCCCAGAAGCGAAGACATCATACTTAATCCTGTGGATTAAGAATGGGATGTCACTGAAGTTCATCTGCGTGTGAAGGCAGATGAGCGAATAATTTTGGCAATACAGTGTATCACAGTAACCTTATATACCTTATACCTTTCATATTATATTTATACTTCAAATATGTGTACTTCAAGTGTAATAACAACTGTGTCAACAAATTATGGTATTAACCCTACTTATTTATGCAATCAAATTGTTCTGTAAATTATTAAAATGTTCAAGTGAGTTATATTTAAACAAAGCTTAATTACAATTTAAATATAACTTCATAATTTGTTACACAATAATCAATATATATAAGATATATATAAATCCTTTTCAACGAATATTCAATTGAGTATACTACAAAGACAAGATTTAATGTTCAAATGGATCAACTTTATTGTTTTTTGCAAATATTCACTCAGTTTTGAATTTGATGCCTGCAACACGTTCCAAAACAGTTGGGACGGGGCAACAAAAGACTGGGAAAGTTGAGGAATGCTCAAAAAACACCTGTTTGGAACATTTCACAGGTGAACAGGTTAATTGGAAACAGGTGAGTGTCATGATTGGGTAAAAAGGGAGCTCAGTTGTTCACAAGCAAGGATGGGGCGAGCTTCATCACTTTATGAACAACTGCGTGAGCAAATAGTCCAACAGTTTAAGAACAACGTTTCCCAACATGCAATCGGATTAAGGGATTTCATCATCTACAGTCCATAATATCATCAAAAGATTCAGAGAATCTGAAGAAATCTTTGCAAGTAAGTGGCAAGGCCAGAAATCAGAACTGAATGCCTGTGACCTTCGATCCTTCAGGCGGCACTGCATTAAAAACCGACATGATTCTGTAAAAGATATTACCACATGGGCTCAGGAACACTTCAGAAAACCATTGTCAGTGAACACAGTTTGTCGCTTCATCTACAAGTGCAAGTTAAACTCTACCATGCAAAGCAAAAGCCAAATATCAACAATACCCAGAAATGCTGCTGACTTCTCTGGGCCCAAGCTCATCTGAGATAGACTGACGCAAAGTGGAAAAATGTCCTGTGGTCTGAGAAGTCCACATTTCAAATTGTTTTTGGAAATTATGGACATCCTCTGGGCCAAAGAGGAAAAGGACTGACCGGATTCTTATCAGTCAAAATTTTTAACACTTAAAGTATGTACTTTTCATATTAATTATAAGGTTTTTCTACACTTTACTTTTATAATAATAGTGGCAGTGATGTGCATCCAGTATAGCAATGTGCTTTTTTTGTCTATTTGAACCATGTGCAAGATGTGTTTATTGTTTTGTTTCACAGCCTATCTGGTTAAATATTTTAATGCATTTGCATTAAGATTTGCATGCTTTCGTCACCATGTAGCTCAATGTCATGCAAAAAGGTCATCATTCTGCATTGTGCCATTTTAATTGTTTTTGCTATTTGGTGTTCTTGTAACACTGTGTATTTGTCCAGTAGTTTCTTTTCAGTGATTTAAGGATTAGTGTTGACAACTTATATGCACCTGTTTCATTGTGTTATTATCTTGTATGTTGCCATCATATGTTTGTTATATGCATTTTATTTTAGCTGTAGGAGCACACTAGTCGAGTAGAAATATTTCACTGTTGTACAATGCATTCAGAAAGTCTTCAGCCCCTTTCGCTTTTTTCACATTATGTTGTGGCCTTGTGATAAAATAAAAACATTCTGGATTTTCCCCATCATTCTGCTCTCAATACCCCATAATGACAAAGTGAACACAAAATATTGTTTTTGTGTTCAAATTTTTTGAAAAGGAAAAACAAAAATATTGCATTGAATTAAGTATTCAGACCTTTTTCAGTACTTAGTTGTATCACCATTCTCTTGCTGGAAGGTGAACCTTTGGCCTATCTGAGGTTTATTAAGACTATCACTGTACTTTGCTCCATTCAGCTTTCTCTCAACTCTGACCAGTCTCCATGTCCCAGCTGCTGAAAAACACCCCCACAGCATGTTGCTGACACCACGATGCTTCACTGTAAGGATGGTATTGGGCAGTTGATGAGCAGTTCCTGGTTTTCTCCAGACATGACACTTACAATCATGGCCAAAATGGTCATGATCTTGGTTTCATCAGACCAGAGAACTCTTGTTTCTCACAGTCTGTGAGTTATTTAGGTCTTTTTTTCCAAATTCCAGATGGGCTTTCATACGTCTTTTGGCTATTGCCATAAAGCCCAGTTTGGTTTAGTCCTGTAGTAATGGTTTACATTTTGTATGTTAGCTCAGCCAGAGAGACCATTGGATTCTTGGTCATCTCTCTTACTAAGGCCCTTCACCCCTGAATACTTAATTTGGTGGGGCAGTCATGTCTAGGAAGAGTCCTGATGGTTTCAAATTTCTTCCATTTAAGAATTATGGAGGCCACTGTGTTCTGCAGCAGAATTGATTTTGTGCCTTCTCTAGATCTGTGCTTCCACACAATCCTGTCTTTGAGCTCTACAGGCAGTTCTTTCCTGCGCATGGCTTGGATTTTGCTCTGATATGCAGAAATGAGAGGCCCCCAGAGCTAAATTTCAAGTGCCATAGCCAAGGGTATGAAAACTTATGTCTGTGTGAAATGTTAGTTTTTCATTTTTAATAAATTTTGTTGTGTTGCAGCAAGGCCCATTGGGCCTGAAGGGTCTGAAGACTTCTGAAGGGTCTGAAGACTTTCTAAATGCATTCTGTTTTGCAAACATATGACAATAAATTAAACTTGAACTTGAACTTGTTCTTGAACTTGGATTAAGCTAAACAATAGTTATGTTTTGTTTGCTAAGAAAATCTATTCAGATAGTTTGAATATGTTTGCTTAGATTACTCCAATGAAAGTTGTGTACAAAAGCAGCCCAGACCTGTTTATATCTCATAGATCTTATGTTTTTATTATGTATTCTTTACAATAACTGTTTTTATGTTTAGTACCATTAAATTAAAATGTTTACAGTAGTTCTTTGGCCTTATGATTTGAACACATTTGTTTAGAATGTGTAAATGTGATAATTTGAATATATAAGTAATATATACATCTAAATTAGTGTACTTTTTAAAGGTGAAATGATCACTCATGCATAGACACAATCACCTGTTGTCTGAAGATCTGTTTATAGGACAAGTGTTCAGTGAACTCAAGTTGTATGATTAAGATATTATGTAAAGTACTGTATTCCAGGTGAGACCATTGAACCTTAAGATTTTACAAAAAAGTCTGTATGTGTGAATTTATGAAGCCCATTTCCAGAAAAGTTGGGACACTTAAAATGCAATAAAAACTGAAGTTTGTTATTTGTTAATTCACTTGAGTATTTATTTAACAGACAAAATGTAAAAGAAAAGATTTAAAGTCTTTTCAATTACAAACTTAATTCTATTTGTTAAATATAAACAAATTAACAAATCAAAGATGATCTCTTGATGGCAGCATATGTTTCTCCATAATACCAACATAAACCTCTGCACCAATGGTAACTTCACATATATGCAGATCACCTATGCCGGGGGCCCTGATGAACCTCCATGCCATCACAGATACTGGTTTTTGTTGAAAGCCTGGATGGTCTTTTTAATTTTTGGCACATACAATCTGATGTCCATTTCTTTCCAGAAAAAAAGCTGAAATGTGGATTTGTCTGACCATAACTGGTCAGGCCCATACAACTATATGGCTTCCTCTTTGCATAATACATGATTCAGGTTGCACTTTTTGTTCCAGCACTGGACTGTGACAATGATTTTCCAACATATTTCCGAGCCTATGCAGCTATGTCATTCACAACAGCATGACGGTTTCTCAAACAATACCACCTGAGGGCTCCATGTTCTTGCATATTCAGCAGTGGTGTTCTCCCTTTGCCTTTATCAATGAAGATTTCCCCTGACTCTGTGAATCTTTTCATGATATTATGAATTGTAGGTGGTGAAAGACCCAAATTCTTTCTTGGTGACCTCACCTGTTATTAGTTAAACTGCTAATTGTAGAACCTTCCAGTATTACTTGTATAAACGTTGCAGTCTTATTTTGTCTCTGTCCCAGCTTTTTTTTTTTTTTGAGTGTGTTACATCCATCAATTTCAAAACATTTTTTATATTTAACATATTGAATTAACTTTGCCATTGATGTATGACACGTATGTAATTTTTTTTGTTGTTATTGTTTTTTTTAATACATGCGCAAGACTGATTTACATAAGGGATTAAGTGTTTTAAGGGCTCACACTCCAGGTAAACTGTTTAGACACTTAGATGCTGGCAATGAATAAACACAGAGCTCCTGCAACAGTGGACTTTAAGTTCTTAGGTTACAGGTATGTTTAAATTTTTCATGAATGTCTTTAATATTTAAACAGCTTTTCTGGTTATGGTTTGATAGCTCCATATATTTGAACAATTTTATATGTATGTTCAAATATGTCCTGAAAAGCATATGCATATAAGTATGTAGGTATATCCTACTTTTTTGGAAATAATTTAGTTCCTAACGTCCTTTACAAGTTGGTTTTGAACAATATTTCAGTATCTGAAGAACTGATTAACTGAAAATGAAATTTGCTGCTGTAGTATTATGTAGCATTGTGTATTTAATGATGTTCTTTTCAAAAAAGGTTTTTAGCAGATAAAGTAAACAAAACATTTTTTTACTACTCCCCAGCTTCCACGCCATTATGAAGGCATATCTCTTTCTCCTAAGTTTCATAGGTGAGTGTCTATAGAAATAATGTTAAAGAATGCTTTTTTACTTAGATTTGTATATTATTATAGATTTGATGAAATTATATGATAAGGAAATCTGAAATATTACTACAAGAATTTAAAATCAGGGTTGGCTCCTTCATAAAGAACAAATATATCCAGCTGAAACACTGCTTAGACATAGAATATTGTCCAAATGAATATTTTGAATTCAACTGAATTCAACATTTCCAGTTTAATTGATCATATTCCTCCATCTACCATCAATAATACAATGGAAGTTGAGAAGAGCAGCTCAGATTGTTATTACAAAAAAGAAAACACACTTTTGTGTATCAGCCATAACATTAAAACCAATTAGAGATGAAGTAAATAACATTATCACATTACAATGGCACCTGTCAAAGAAAGGGATATATTGGGCAGTAAGTGAAGGTGATATGTTGGAAGCAGGAAAAAAGGGCAAACATAATGATATGAACGCTGTTGACAAGGGTCAGGTCATCTCCAAAATAGGAGGTCTTATGGGGTATTTTCAGGATGCAGCAATTAGTACCTGCCAAAAGTGGTCAAAAGAAGCACTACCAGTGAAGCAGGAACAGGGTCATGGGTGCCCAAGGCTCACTAATGTGCATGTGAGGGAAACAATATTAGGCAGGTGGTGCCTTGTATTGGAACTGTATCCCAATAACATTTTAATCAGATAACTTTACACATGCCAGTCAGATTGCCAACCAGATAGCTGCCTGATTGTTTATCACATGGGTGCAGATATATTTTAGATGTCGTTTTTATTTTTCTTATAGTACAGGATTAACCATCACCCTTCTGGAAACTTGACTGAAGAACTCCTTAGTACCTTTCCTACTGATAGCACCCCTACCATTCAGATTGGAGATGTAAACCTCCCATCTAACATGACCCAGTCTTGTTGCACTCTTGTTGCACTGTCACTGGCTCACCCAAACGCACCTGTGTATTTGTGAACCTTTATGCTCTTGTGCTGGGATTTTCATTGCACCACCACTAAGCTAACCATAAGTTGTCAGCCAATCATAAAGAAGTATCAGATTTTGTAATTTACAAAGCAATTCTGTAAATCACCCTAGACAAGGATGACTGTTAATTCCTGTAATTCTAAATGTCATGCCCTCCCTATCATAGCCAGTTATGCACTCTTGGATGCCACTGATAGGACAAATACTTTTCTGCATTTTTCAATAACAGATCTCATATCAGCCACTGATGCTATGTTTGCTTAAAGATTTTTAACTGTGTGAATCATAAAAGAAATTATGTTCTGCAGGTCTTGTCCCAGCCACCCTATCTCTTGTGCGACCTGTTGGTCACAAGTATTATCTGACAACAACAATGGTGACATGGCCAGCTGCACAGCAATACTGCAGGGAAACATATGAAGACCTGGCTACAATTGAAAGTGAACTTGACTGGTTAAGACTAAAGGCACTAATAGTAAGGGAAGGTCTGAAAGATGTTGCCTGGGTCGGCTTGTACAATATTGACGGTTGGCGCTGGTCATTTAATGGTGTCCCACTGAAAAACGCTTATGTAAACTGGGCGGCTAAACAGCCTGATAATACTGCTGGGAATGAAGCATGTATGTTATCAGGCCCATATGGAGCCTGGTGGGACTTCCCCTGCACAAACCTGTATCCCTTTATATGCTTTAATGGTGAGTTGTGTGTTGCAATTTTCATCAAATTTATATTAACTTATGTGCATATACAGTACATACATAATATATTGAATCACCCCAATATCCCTTACGCCTAACTAACAGTGTCAGTGATAAACCGTCATGTTTTTTTAGTGACTTTAGTTTTTTTTATGCAGTCCCTATTTTAACCACCAAAATGAGGTGCAAAAGGTAAAAAAAGGTTCATTTTAGACTCACCTGACTGCAGCATTCAAAACATTGTCTCTTTGGACTGGAAGGTTGTGTGTGCCTCCAAACCCATGGTCAAAATACACTTCTTATTGGAAAGAAATAAAACATTCAAATGTTTTCAAGGATGAAAATTTGTTTGGATTTATTTTTGTATTCTTTATGGGTATCAATATTTCCCCCACAAAAGTCTTTTAAAGAGAATACTATTTTCACAAGAGGTGCTATTAATGCTGGTGTTGTCATTCTACTTTTCCTTGTCCGTGAGGTGGTACCATGAAGGAAACGTTTTGTAACTTTAGTACGTAAAATTTATCTAGGCACATTTCAAAATAATATAATTTATACATAACTGGACTTTAATGACCGCTAATTACATAAAAGTACAAAACCTGCATGCTTGATCGTCTTATTTCTGAAAGAATATTTCTACTATACTAATCATAGTCATTGTTATTTCACAGCTAATAACAGTATTGCTAACAGATATATCGGTGTCACTTCTGCATTGAACTGGACTGCAGCTCAGGCTTACTGCCGGAAGTTTTATACCGATTTGGCTACTATATCCAGTGCAACAGAAAACAGTGCGATGCAGAAAGTAGCATACACACAAGGCATGTCTTGGATTGGCACATACAGATACACATGGATGTGGTCAGATGGGACAAACACATCGGACCTCCTATGGCTTCCTGGACAGCCTGATAATTATGCAAATGAAAATTGTGCTGCACTTAATACGGGAATGTTTCAGGAAACAATATGCAGCAATCTCTCCTATTCTATCTGTCACATCAGTGAGTTATTTGTTTCATGCGTTTTCAAAAATCAGAATGCACTTTGTAGTAATAAGTATGTGTGTGAAATGATTTCTGTTTCCTCTTAACTTTGCTAATCATTTAATAAATATGAAATGAAATTATATAAACTCACTTTGGGAAACACTGTACCAACTGATCCAGAATTTCTAACATTCATTTAAATCGACTCGTGGTAGGAGGGGCGATACTTTTTTCACCTCTTGCTCTTTCTTGGTCTGTGTATGTGGGTTCCATAGCTCATCCAGTGAGAGAAAGGCAAATTCTGAAACTGCGTCTGAAGTCTGATGTGAGCATGTTTAACTCTGATGTGCAGTCTAGGATTTTAGAGCTGGTGAGTCACACAAATACTCCAAAAACTGTCTTACATACAAGCAAACCACGCCTCCCTATCTCTTTTTCTGGATACCAAAACTCATCTCACCTCAGACCTGTTTCAGGCTAGCATCCAAAGAAATAAATTCATCTCATACCAAAATGTTTGGTCAATCTTTGTCAGTATCATGCCACATAAGCCGTGAAATCTCATGCCAGATAAGCCGTTGAATCTTGTTGAATCTCAGCTAGCTTGTAATAAATTATACTGTCCATAGTATATTATGTGCAGTAAAGCCTACATCAGCTCACCAACATTTTTATTTGATTACACAATACTTAATCCACATACTTTACATTACTTTACAATCCATATACATTATCATTATTTTTATGCTAGTATTCTTCTTTGATGTCACAATAAATAATACATTTCTGTAGCACATAGCAGTTTGGAGTTTACAGCCCAGAGGTTAGCTCAAAGTGAGATTTACATTGAAGTGACCCTAACCTGTAAGGGGACCCCAATAGCAAAAAATACAATTCCTGTTGCTTTAAATGGCTCTATGTGATAATGGGAACCAAGTGGGACAATTTTCCAAACACATATTAAAGCCAGGACGAGAGTTTCCTAATTGTTCTGTAGTAGATCACTAGTCATTAGCATTTACATCAGGATGACAGCATGTGTATTGGGTTAAAAGACTATTATTAAAGATAGAGAAACAAGCTTAAAACATCTATTTCTTTTCTGTAGGTGAAGCAGAAGCTGGCTGACAATGGCATGCTGGAGAACACTACAGCGACCTGGAGAGTGCAGTCAGATGGACAAATCTTTCACAAGAAAAACAATGATCTCTAGATGCTTTGAATATTTAAGCAGTGAGAAATATTCAATGGAGGCAATGGAAAAGGAAAAAGCTCAGAATTTCTTTCATTACTAAAATGTCTCTTGGTAATAATGTGGGCTATAATTTATCTTTAGTTTTTAATGTCTATATTATCTTATATTATAGTATATTTTTCACCTATGCCTGTGCAGATACAATTACATATTCATTTCAATTACATTCAGTTACATTGAACATTCATTTACATATTAATTTACATATCATATTCAATTACAGTTCACTTCAGACTGTCACTTTCATTTAACATGTTAATCTATTCTGTCCTTTTAAACATTTTTGTATCAAAACACTTGCCAAAAATGTTTGCTTACTTCTGCATATACAAACACAAATTAGGGAATAATTACTGATTTAATTACTGATATAACCTTATCTTTATAGTAAAGATGTTCACTGTGATAGCTTGGTAGTTGCT
>JAOVYV010158433.1:0-10961 GCA_025674545.1 Hassar affinis
TTTGCAAAAAACAATAAAGTTTATCCATTTGAACATTAAATATCTTGTCTTTGTAGTGTATTCAATTGAATATGGGTCAAAAAGGATTTGCAAATCATTGTATTCTGTTTTTATTTATGCTTTACACAACGTCCCAACTTCACTGGAATTGGGGTTGTATTCACATTTAACCACACAAGAAATATATTAGTGATCAACAAAAGTTTAAAAAAAGATATTGATATCTCTATAGATTTCTAATGCCCTGTGTTGGTATCAGATCATTTTCCTGGTGGTAGTGACAGTAAGGTGATGCCATACTTATTGGCTCACCCAATATGTGTTATGTTAGTAGTCACACCGGAGGGTGATTCATTATAGGCAGTCTTGTTTGTGGATCTTGGATCACCACCTGAAACATTAAGAAAAATATATAACCATTATACATATATTGCTGTATGAGCATACACATTGTTTAGTCACTTAAGAAATTTTTTTTTTTTTTTAGTACCATACTATGCAATAAAATAACATTTTTGTACCATTCTTGGTCTGTTCTGCCCATGCTTTCTGATTAGAAGTGCCACAATCAGCCCAGCCACGATAACCAGTATCAGTGATACGGGAAATCCAACTGAAAATCCTCTTTGAGGTTGATGCTCTGTGTTAAAAAAACAAAACAACAAGCTGAAATTTGTGACTGCTTTATTTGGTTATGTTTAGAGACATGATGAATACTGATCCAGGATTCTGGTTATAATAGATTTCTGTTTCAAATATCAGTTTGTTTCGGGTGTGATCACAGTCAATTGCTAATATGAGGATGATTCTTGCATAGAAAAAAACTGGCCATATTTTTAAATACTAGATTAAATAAGCCAAAAAGAAAGAAATCAAAACTCAACAGCACAAAAGACTGTACTCACCTGTCGTAGAGTGATTATGCATTGTGCTTTGCTGACTTGAATTCGCAACTGTAAAATCTGCATCAGAATAATGACAACAATGTCATTACTGATCATTTAGCATTTCTACACAATAGCATGTAGTGCTGCCTTATCAACCTGTGCTCTAAACTGAAATTCAAAGAACCTCAAAGCTTAACAGCTTACCTTCAACCGTCAGTCCAACTTTATGTGGAGTGTTTATGCTTTGTGTCTCATCAAATGTATAACACGTAAATGTGGTCTCATCAATCATGGACACATTATGGAGAAGCAGAGAGCAGTCTCCTTTTGTAAGTGACAGGAAGACTTGGGTCCTTTTTGCATAGGATTCATGTAGTGGATATTTCTTTCCACAACAATGGTTCACAACTATCTTCTCACCAATCTGCCATACCAGCTTATTAGTATCTTCAGAGCAAGGGCATGGCAACATCACACTGTGCCCAGCAGTGACTGTTATGTACTGGATCGGCTCTGCTGCTCTGCTGTCTGCAACATTAAGACATTAACAGATTGAATACTCATACTTCAGATGAAAAACACTGAAGATTGTGCTGATAACACAACTATATGGCTCATTTTGTTTATTCTGCAGCATTAATAGACAATAGTAAATAAAGGATAAATGATATAAAAATAAATGAGAGAAAGGATGTAGAAAATGAGAATATTAATTCATTTTTAACATTTCCCAACGAATACAATGATGAGACATATGGTTTGACCACACTGGCTCTTCAATTAAAGGTTTGATTTTGCTGTATTTACCTGATTTACATGATAAGGGGTATGTGCAAAAGCTTTGGCACCCTTCCACCTGATATATAATTGCATTTATTATTATTGTTGTTATTATTATTACTACTATTGCCTAATTTCCTTCGGGATCAATAAAGTATCTATCTATCTATCTATCTATTATTATGTTAGGCATCAGAAACCGACTAACTCGATCGGCCTTAATCCAAGTTACTTTACACTTATATAATCTGCAAAAGAAAGGGGAAGGAAACCTTACCTGGATTCCTTGCACAATAGGTTCGTGCTTAAAGCATGCACATAAATCAGTCGCTTCATATTCAAGTCTTATCTGATTAAGCAAAAGAAACTTGGCTCCAGTGCTCTAACCACTATGCAAAAACCTAATCAAATGCATGCGAAGAAAACACATGAGCATGGTATTCTGCTCTGGGAATGAGTGCCATCCAGTGCCACAAGTGGAGAAGAATAGATCCTACTAAATGCCAACAAATCTTGGAATCTAACGTCTGGCAAATCAGTGAAAACCCGAGGCTAAGACTATGCTCCAAAATATAGCTCAAAATTAACAATGAGCTACTTAAAGGAGATATATTACAAATGATTCACTTTTTCAGGTTTTGTGCATATACGGGGGGTTCTCTGGAGTGCTGACCAACCTACAACCTTTGAAACATGAAACCAGTCAGTTCTTTATATCCTGCATATTTAAGAGAACATGGGAATAATCACTCCATTTCAGAATCTGTACAGCTTATTATGTAACTAGTAAAATCACTGGAATGATGCTGCCTCCATCTGAATAACTTCACATACTGGGTGAGTATCTGCACCCACAGCTTGAGAATCTCACTGCCAAAGACGCACCAAATGTTTTTGCATAGCAAGTAACAAATGCTCCATCATTAAGCAGAAGCTAAAGAAAACGCATAGGAAGTGTGTGCACTTGTTTTTCTATCTTTGTGAGGACCAAAAAGTCCCCACAAGGATAGGAATATATGATATTTTTGGTCTTCTGAACACATTTAGCTGGTCCTGAAAAGGGAAGCGTGTTTTTTGTAGTTTTTAACAAAAAAAGAGTTTCCAAAAAGTTTCCTTTTCATTCCTGAGGTTAAGGTTAGGTTAAGATTTGGGTTAGGCTTAACATTAATTAGTTGCAGTAATAATTATGGGTGGATGGGCGTGGGAAGCAGTGGCACTATCATTTAAAGCAATGGGCACTGAAATTGACTGTTTGGAAAGAGCTGTTTCAGACAGGGTAAAGACAGCTGTAGTCTTTCAGTCATGAGGTATTTTGACCAAAGAATGTCACAGACATTTCATTAAGACCCCAAGGAACTGTAATAACTTGTGGAAAATGGGTATAATAGATCCACTTTAATGCACTAAATAAGAGTTTAGGAAAGGCCTTCCCATTGCTCATAACTGAATATAACTGAACATTAAAGAGTACTGAAAACTAAAGCAATGTATGCAAGATATACAGTTAATATTTCTGATTTTATGCTAAGAAGAGTTGCTGGAAATTCCCAGTGCAAGAATAGAAAGACTACATCCAGAGGATGTAATTTCTACTTCTAGGGAAGTGGACTAAGAAATGACCCACATGTTGCCCAAATATACTGGAGTATATTGTAAATGCCACATTTTACATTTACTTTTTATAATGTAAATGTACATATTTTGACATAGTTTCAAGTGTCCTAGCATACTGAAAAGGCTCAGTGAAGAAATTAAGATATTAAAACATAGTTCTCAGACATCTACGTAGTCAGTTGTTGTTCTTCTTTCACTTCAAGAAGCTTGGCTTACAAAGACTACTTCCTTTATAACAAGGACTGGCTCATAAATGTGTGTTATATAAACACTCCCTCCCTCCAACATCCATTCAGACCCAATGGCTCATTCATTACACAACTATCTTCTCTATCAAAGTGATCCTGAATTGAGTTCTGCTGGGACACACCTATGGTCACGCTATACTGTACAATTACTTTCACTCACAAGAATGTGAGACAGATGTAGAACAGTTGCTATAAACATATTATAAAAAAGAAATGATTCTGTCAAAACAGCTGGGAAAGAATAACAATGTTTAACAATCTACCCTTTTATCTGATTTCATTATAGGCTAGAGTCACATAAGCCACAGCTGGTGTTTGGATTTCAGGTCCCCCATCAGAATATCCAACATCTAATAACTGAAACTAAAGTTATAACTAAAGTTTGCTTACCCATGCATGACACAGCAAAGAGCAACACCATTATAGCAGACCTAAAAGAAAAAGAACAGGTTAGCTGCAAGTCACACCCATCCTGTCTACACCAAATGTAAACTTTGTATTTTGGCCACAGGCAAAGCATAAGCTGATACAGTTTTAGTCAAATGTTCATATTTATAAAAGATATTGACTCATATCCTGTAGCCAATTCTTGTCATTCTTTGCAAAATTGCCTGCAAGATGCACAAAGACAAATCATCTAATGTGAAATATCCAGGCCAAATTTATTTAATACATTTATTTAATTAAATTATGTGCATGATTTTGTATTGTTTTTATGTTTTACTTCCTTTTTAAATATTTTCAGTAATCATTCTCTCGTTTATTTAATATTATTTATTTTACATTTTCTATATATTTTTTTATTTCTATATATTTTTATATTTTCTCATTTGGCTTCAGTAACTATTTTATCCTACCGGTAGGAGGATTAGCAGTAGAACGTAACCAGGTTTAACATATCTAAGCTTTCACTGATCTTAATCATGAAGAGGTATTTCTGAACCATGGGACTTTCCCCCGTTCTTCTGTTAGTTATTAGTGGTGTACGAGCGACGCAGATCTCTGTAGCCCTAGAGGTCTTTTGGATTCTTGCACTACCAAATATGAACTTCCCAGTCTTACAGTTGGTGGTTTTTCTAAGCCCAGACTGAATCAGAAATAAAAGCATGACGCATGAATGTAACAGAGTTTGCTGTGTCCACACATGTGTAAATGTGTTGCTTCATGTTTGGTCTAGTGTTTCTGAAGTTTGACACTGAAGGGTCATGATGGTGTAGATGCCTGGATATATCAGTGCTAGTAGCACCAGTATGTACTGTAATCATATTTGGCAGATTTGGCACACTGTAATATTTCAGTCCACAACTCACTAGCTGTCAGCATCCCATTACCAGGAGGCTGGGGTTCTCTCAGCTGTCCTTAAAGATTTAGTGCTGACTATAGCCATAGCTGTTTTTAAAGTTGGTAGGTTTGATTAGGAGATGCAAGCTTTTTTTTAACCTGTATAGTTTCTACTAATTCGTGATAAAGAGGAACTTACTTTTTCAGAGGAGGAAGTGTGTTTATTAAACCTCATGTATTTTAAGCCGTGTTTATAAGTTTGTTATATGTGTTGTCAAATCAAGAGTCTTGTATTGAATAATACAATATGATATTACACTCCTACTATTACTACACTTTCTTTACAATATAGAGTTCAATATAGAGTTACCAGAAATCTGAAACTCTTGGCTGATTTAATAGAAAAGTTCCCTACTCTGACTAACAAATTGTTTCAGTTTGTTGCATCTCCTGTTAGACAAGTTGATCCTGTACTCCTTTCGAAGGGGGTAAGTAGCCCGTCACCAAAATTTCTTCAAGTTTTACATGTTAATGTGTCAGATAAAATTTACTAATTAGGTTGATTTAGCCCAAATGTTCCTAAACACCAAGCCATAGACTGGTGTTTGCTTGTGGGTTCCAAGAACGGAGCAGTGGGATTAAGTGTGGACAACAGGAAAGGATTACTGTTCAACAAATGAATCAGATAAGAAAAATTTATTGCATAAGACAAGTATCTCGTTTCTCCAGATTTCCCCTTACTCGCACTCCCTCTCTCTCTCTCTCTCGCACCCTCTCTCTCTCTTTCGCTCTTGCTCTCTCTCTCGTGTGCGCTCTTGCTCTCTCGCCCTCACCCACACCCACACACCCACACACAGTCTGCATACCAGCTGTGCATAACAGTCACACAGATGATACAACACCATCATTTTCGTCACATTTTCAGCTGTATGTGATGTCCCTGATCACACAGACCCTGTGTCTATATATACAGTGTGTATAGGGTGGGCTATTATACTACGAGCTATAGGGAGGATGTAGCAGGACTGGAATGTTTTCAGCCAAAAACAAGGGTAGATTGTCCATAAGCTTTCTTCAAACATTTCAAGAGTTTCTGATGCATGTTTACTGATTTTCACACAGAATTTAATAGTGTACTGTTGCTCCAAACTTCCAGCTTCCAGGCTTTTTCAAAAGCTTTCATCACTAACTAATCAAACTATATTACAACAAGTGAGTGAAGCCTCTTCAGAGCCTCTTGGTTTTATTTACTTCTTTTTCTGCTTTAATAACAGTGTCTCAGAAAGCTAGGAAGGACTCCAGAAGTTCGTTCAAAACCTCACGATCCATTTCAGATCCAATCCATCACTGTCGACTGAATGCGTGCATCAACATGAGGAAAATCTGACCTCTGTACAAAACAGTTCACTTTTTAGATCACAATATCACTAATTTGCTTACAGTTAAATAGGTATAAAGAAATCTTTCATATTAAATATTCAAGATATTGAACACTTATTTGTTTTTTAATACTTAAAAAAACTAAAACATTTCTTTTCCGCTTTTTAACGAAAAACTTACGAATTGCCTGCTCAGCATAAGCAGCACTGTTAGCTACAAGGAAAAGATTACCCGCGTGTTCAAGGTGAATAAGATCGACTCCTCTGGACACATTGTACACTTTATCTGTTCAATCTGAAGGCTAAAACAAAACCGGATTATTTGTAATCCAGTGCGAGCCTTTGCCGCAGGAGATGTAAGAATGTAAACTGTTTCAGATCCTAGTTTCTAACTGTTTTAATTGTCTTCTATGGGCAAATATTAACATGACTGCTTTAACACAGCTTCTGACTAGTCCTTTATTAGTGAAGTTAACTTCCGATTACGGCGCCATTAAAGAATCTGCAGTGCCACCTCTCTGTTCCCAACTTTCCTTCACATTGTACATTCAGACAAACTGCTTTAGGTGACTGCTTCGGGTTTATATGTGTCCGATTCTGAACTCCTGAGCTTTCTCATAGTGGCTTCATATTATTCTTTAAAAGCAAAAACCTTTGGAATGCGTAGTAAATGACTTCACTGAAAAGACATGCGGAAGGAAATGAACGAAAGAGTAAAATATAAAATAACCAGCATAGAAAAAAAGTCCAAAAGAAAACATGCAAGAGACAAACCTTGGGACAAACATTGCCGGGTTTTGCGGTGTTACAGCGCTCAGCTCTCTGACTCACAGCCCACCCTGCGACTGAACCCTGCGCGCGCCCGCGTCCCTATCTCAACCGCGTGCACTCCCTGCCCCGCCCACGCGCCCCTGCTATTGGTTACTTACTGCCATTGTTTTAAACGCGCTAATCTACAATGGCATGTTTTGATTATAAAACACACTCACCTGCCAATTTAACTGGAACACTTCTACTCCTACTACTTCTACTACATGCACTCATTCATTCCACTCAACAAGCTCAGATCACAGTCAAAACTGCAGATAGTAACTAAAAGTATCTACTGGGAAAGTGTTTTTTATAGTGTGAAACTGGTGCTGCTGTTTAATATATCTGCTCAATCTATACACCAATCTACACTCACCAGCCACTTTATTAGGAACACCTGAACTACTCATTCAAGCCATACTATCCAACCTGCCAATCAGCACAATGCATGCAAAAAGTCATGCAAATACAGGTCAAGAGCTTCTGTTCATGACTTCATTTATTTGGGATGGTCAAAGCAAAGCTTTTTGGTGCTCAATGGATTTGTTGGTTTTAGTAGCTACAGGTCAAAAGTGTCAGTTACTGGTCACATGAAAACATCAGAATGGGGCTAAATGTGATCTCTGTGACTTTGTTATGTTTGGTATTGTTGTTGTTGCCAAATGTGAAGTGTATGTCAGAAACTGATCTCCTGGGATTTTCGTGCACAACAGTGAACACAGTAGAGCGTGGAAAAACCAACGAATCCATAGAGCACCAATTCTGCAGGAGGAAAAGCTTTGCTTTGACCATCCCAAATAAATGAAGTCATGAACAGAAGCTCTTGACCTGTATTTGCATGACTTTATGCAATGTGCTGATCTGCGGATTTAGTTGCATGAATGAGTATGCAGCATGACGTACTTGCTCGAATGAGTAGTTCAGGTGTTCCTAATAAAGTGGCTGGTGAGTGAAGATGTGAAAAGGGTGAAAATGTGATCCAAAAATGTGATCTGAGCTTCAACCAAGTCAAATAAACAAACACACAACAGTGCTTTTTCTTCTTTACTTAACTGTTATTCAATAATTCATTGAATTTTATTGAACTGTGAATTGTTCACAGTTCAGTTAGTAAAAATAATGTGAACCTAAGTATTTCGTAACTGCCAGAAACTCTTTGATGATCCCCTCTACCTTTCATCAACTGTCTGTTGATCAGACCGTTGGTGAAAGGAATTTTAGACTGTCAGAGCTTGTTTCACTTCAGCAATATGTTTGGGATTTCTCACATGAACAGTTCTTTTCAGGTCATGCCACAGTAGTATATTATTTTAAGATCTGTACAGGGCTATCGGCATAATACAATTCGTGACAATGAACGAATGAATACAATTTTAAGTTTGTTATCCTCTGAGTGCTTGCAGGCTGCCCAGGCCCTGGGCCAGCAAATTAGCCACAAACCATGACACTTGTTTCACTGTGCTTTATTACTGTGATAAGCTTTTGGTGTTGATGTGCAGTGTCATTTTTCTCCATTGTCCCAAAAGACATTGTGGAACATCTAGAGAGCTTGAGAAAGCACTGATGTTCTTCCATTAACACCATTCTTGTTCTGTATTTGTTTTTTTAATAATGCACAAAAGAATAGAGACTTTAGCAATTCCTGAGGTTTTCCTGTTAGTCTTGGGATCTTTGTCACCTCCATTAGTTTTATAATATAAATCGATGAGCACAATGCTTCTTCTAAGAGCTACTGAATTTTGTTTTCAAAGTTGATCTTTCCTGAGAATACCAGATTTAGTAAACATGAATTGTAAAGGGCGGGGAATATTTAGCTTCTGATTTAAATTAATTTTCAGGGAACCGCTCAACGGTTTACTCATTAAATTATAGCCCAGAGGTATATTCAGTATTCCCATGATAGGTGCAAATGTTTATCATTGCTTTAAGCAGATTGTGTTTGTCTATTTTATAGAAATTGTCATTTCTGTTCATTCTGTTCACAGATCAACCATAAAATTAAAACCACCTGCCTCATATTGTGCCGGTCCCCTTTGTGCTATAGCAGCTCTGACCCGTTGAGGGAGGGACTCTACAAGACCTCAGGAGGTGTGCTGTATTATCTGGTACCAAGACACTCGCAGCAGATTCTTTAGGTCATGGTTGTGAGGTAGGGCCTTCATGGATCAGACTTGATCTTCCAGGAACATCTCACAGGTGCTTGATCAGCTTGAGATCTGGGGATTTTGGAGGCCAAATCTGTCATGTTCCCTGAACCATTTTTCTCAATTTTTCCAGTGTGTCCAGGTGCATAATCCTGCTGAAAGAGGCCACTGCCATTAGGGAAGAGATGTACTTGGTCTGCAACAATGCTTAAGCAGGTGGTATTTGTCAAAGTAACATCCACATGAATGCCAGGACTCAAGGTTTCCTTTACTCAAGGCACATAGGGACTGATGGCTAGCTTGTCTTGGCTAGCTCTAACAAAGTTCATGCTGGTTATGATAGAAAGATGTCAGAACACAGTGCATATGGGGCTGTGTAGCTGCGGACCAGTCAGAGTTCCCATGCTGCCCCTGTACACTGCCAGTATGTAAGTATGCCTATGTAAGTATGTGAGCATCAAGACCATTAGCAATGGAAGAAGGTGGTCTGGTCTGGTAAATCATGGTCTCTTTTACATCAGGTGTGTGTGTGTGTGTGTGTGTGTGTGTGTGTGTGTGTGTGTGTGGATTAGCTGAGGAAGAGATGGCACCAGGATGCACTATGGAAAGAAGGCAAGCTGGTGGAGGCAGTATGATGCTCTGGCCAGTGTTATGCTGGGAAACCCTGGGTCCTGGCATTCAAGTGTCTGTTAATTTGACATGTATCACCTACCTAAACATTGTTTCAGACCAAGCACACCCCATCACCACCAATGGTATTCCCTAATGGCAAATTTACTGGACAAACAAGTCAGATACATGGAGGCCCCACCTTGGAACTTACAAGATTTAAAGGATCTGATGCTAACATCTGGGTCCCAGATACCACAGCACACCTTGTGGAGTCCATGCCTTGATGGGTCAGAGCTGTTTTGGTTTCACAAACGGGACCTACACAATATTAGGCAGTTGATTTTAATGTTATCTCTGAACAGTGTATATCAGATGTCAGTTGTCAGTTATGAGCTATCAGTTTGCAGTTTGCAGTCATTAGCTATCAATTATCAGGTAACAGTTATCAAGTATAAGTATCAGATATCAGATGTCAGTTATAAGGTATCAGTTGTCAGGTATAAAGTGTCAGGTATCAAGATCCAGGTGTCAGTGTCATTACGCAATCCAAATCCCCTGCTTGCATGCGCACCACAAATCCAATGAAGGATCCAGCAAGTATATACTAGCAAACTGAGGAACTAATAAATTAAATAGCAACATCTTTTGGAGATAAACAGTATAAAAATATTAGCCCATTACTACTTTGTTTACGTTGATGTCAATGACTTTGGATGACTCACTCCTCCAAATCTAATCTCTCTCTCTCTCCATCTTTATCTCTCTGTCTGTGGACAAGTGTAAAATGTGCAGAACAGGAATCCCTGCTTTAAAGATAATTGTTATTCTGGCTTTGATATTTTCATTTGTTCAGACTAGCAGAAAAGTTCAAGAGATGCATTGAACCATCAAATTGTGTACTCATCCACAGTCCAGACCTTGCCTCTCCCCCACAGTCTCTCATAGCAGACACTCATAACTCAGAGAAATACATCTAGATTGAATTGCCCACAGTATACAGTACTGTGCAAAAGTTTTAAGCAGTTGTGAAAAAATTCCAAACATGGAAGCATTAATAGTTTATTTTCATAAACAAAATGCAGTGAATTAACAGAAGAGAAATTTAAATCAAGTCGATATTTGGTGTGACCACCCTTTGCCTTCAAAACAGCATCAATTCTTCTAGGTACACTTGCACATAGTTTTTGAAGGAACTCGGCTGGTAGG
>JAOVYV010158468.1:0-10954 GCA_025674545.1 Hassar affinis
TTTTTGTTAAGTACATAACTCCACATGTTCATTCATAGTTTTGATGCCTTCAGTGAGAATCTACAATGTAAATAGTCGTGAAAATAAAGAAAACGCATTGAATGAGAAGGTGTGTTCAAACTTTTGGCCTGTACTATATGTTACTGATGAACAAAATACCTTTCCTTATTATAGTACTGTATGTTTTGACAGGTCTACTGTTACATAAAATAGTATACTCCATTCAAAATACTCAGAATACTCCATTACATGTCAGGGCTCCTAGACTGAAATTCCTGTGACAAATCACTTGACAAGTCAGCTAGGTAAGATAACCAGCATTGTGGATGCTAACATCCTCGGTATTTAGCAACTTTATTTTTATTTTAAAAAATCAAACACTGAATTTAACAATGGAGCTCATGACTTCATTCAACAAATGAACTCCTGGAAAACTGAATGGGCACTGTTCAAGCAGCAGTGAAATCACAAAGAAAGACATTATCTGTCATACAGGGTACACTGTCACATTGCAGTGATGATCTTATAGAGATGGACAAAGCCTAAAGGAGCTGCAGCAGGAAAATGCTATAGCTTAGCCTTAATTATCTTGTTAATCATTCTAAGGAACAACATTCATCATCACAATTATTGAAGATTGAGTTGCTGTCACCAACCATATTTTTCCCAACCTCTCACTGAATTAATGAGTAAGGAGATTTTCTGCAGACATCAGAGCTGAACAGGGCACAACTGTGCAACACATTAACAATTTCAGTTCAATTCTGACACAATTTTGATTGTGTACAATTTTTTAATAATAGGTATTGTGACAAAGCAGCTTTAATTAGCAAGAGGCAATCATGGGAAAATTCCCCAAGACATTAGAGAAACCACACTCAAAAGGAAACCCACCTTGTTCTAGCTGACATGGAGAGTGGGATTTCAGTGTTTATAATAAATTAGAAAATTGTGAACATAAGTCTTGATTTAATCACTGCAACAAGAAGTACCTGCTAGTTTCTAGTGAGACCAGGTGAATTTGTCTGCACAAAGTCACATTTAATCATAATTTAAAATCACTCTTAACTAAAAACCCGGGAAGATCCGGGAAGCACATGATAGTCTATTCTCAGGCAGGTCCTGAGGGGAAAATGAGACACACTATTAAGCTGAAGGGACACAGTAAGCTATGACATGCTGCTTTGTATCCAGGGAAGGTTTTCCTTTTGTCTTTTCAAATTTTGTTTTTACCCACTCTTTATTTTCATATTTAGGTTACTCAGTTCTGTTATATTTTCTCAAGTGCATGTTCTCACAGATGTACACTATATTGCCAAAAGTATTCACTCACCCATCCAAATTATTCTGTCCAAACTATTCGGTTCCAATCATTTCCATGGCCACAAGTGTATAAAATCAAGCACCTAGGCATGCAGACTGCTTCTACAAACATTTGTGAAAGAATGGGTCGCTCTCAGGAGTGCAGTGAATTTCAACTTGGTACTGTGATAGGATGCCACCTGTGCAACAAGTCCAGTCATGAAATTTCCTCGCTACTAAATATTCCACAGTCAAGTGTGAGTGGTATAATAACAAAGTGGAAGCGATTGGGAAGGACAGAAACTCAGCCATGAAGTGGCAGGCCACATAAAATGACAGAGTGGGGCCAGTGGATGCTGAGGCGCATATTGCACAGAGGTCACCAACTTTCTGCAGAGTCAAACGCTACAGTCCTCCAAACTTCATGTGGCCTTCAGATTAGCTAAAGAACAGTGTGTAGAGAGCTTCATGGAATGGGTTTCCATGTTAATGCTTCAGCATATCAAGAGATTTTGGAGAATTTCATGCTCCCAACTTTGTGGGAACAGTTTGGGGATGGCCCCTTCCTGTTCCAACTTGACTGCGCATCAGTGCACAAAGCAAGGTCCATAAAGACGAGGGAGTTTGGTGTGAAAGAACTTGACAGGCCTGCACAGAGTCCTGACCTCAACCCGATAGAACACCTTTGGGATGAATTAGAGTGGAGACTGTGAGCCAGGCCTTCTCATCCAACATCAGTGACTGACCTCACAAATGCACTTCTGGAAGAATTTAAAATTCCCATAAATACACTCCTAAACCTTGTGGAAAGCCTTCCCAGAAGAGTTGAAGCTGAAGCTGCTGAAGCTGAAGTTGAAGCTGCAAAGGGCCGACATCATATTAAACCCTATGGAAGAATGGGATGTCACTCAAGTTCATATACACGTGAAGGCAGGTGAGTGAATACTTTTGGCAATACAATGTATCTAAGTTGATCTTTGACTTTCTGACTATTTAGGAATGTGGGAGTATGTAATGGTTTAGTGAGACAATAAAAAACTTAAAGCACTTATATACATATAGTGTTTTACAAAGCATGAATAGGTTTTTTCATTCATTTGTCTAATGTAATTAAAATTACAAGTCAAAACACTTGTGAGAATAAGTCAGGCATAACTAAATACTGTTTCACAAAATATACAATTTCATTGTGGAACCAATCATTGGTACCAATGGTACATAAACAGCACATGAAAACCGGAAGCTTGACATTAAAGAATAACTTTGGCATGTGTGTGTGTGTGTGTGTGTGCGTGTCAAATATTTGAGTGTGAAATATAAACCAGATGCTTGTGTAGAGAGGATCACAAAGGTCTGCCTTCTGTCTAAAGTATCACAAGGGCATTTAAAAAAAATAACCTCTTATTCATACTAACACAATCACACACATAAATGCATTGGCCATTGGTCCTATTTTCTCAATTGGTCTGTTGTTATAGTCTAGACTGAACATCTGTGTTTATTGATCCAATTGCCTCAAACATTCTTTTGATATATATCATGTCAAGTCTCTTATCAGTGAATTGCAGGGACCCCATTCATCGATGTAATGGAAAAAGTCTAAATTTAATTCAGATTTTTTTTTTAAATACCCTTTATATGCATGGAGGGACAGGGGCCTTTTATTGCTGTGTCATCCAAGCAATCTTATTTATATAAAGCAACTGGAAGTAACCTGAAAATGAAAATAATTTTCTTCTTTTAATGTAAAAGATACCTTGTAAAAGGAAACCTTTGCGTTCTTGCGAGCCTTAATAGCACAGGAATGCACTGTGCAATTACAAACCCCATTTCCAGAATGGAAAATTTCATTCAAGTTGGGACACTTGTAATGAAAAATGCAATAAAAACCAAATATTGTAATTTGTTAAATTGCTTGAAATTTTATTTAACTGATAAAAGTACGTAGAAAACAGTTTCAGTGTTGTCACTGGCAAACCTAATTGCATTTTGTAAATATAAAAACAATAGATTCAGAAAATGGTTAAGAGCAGCTCAAGTCTTCGTGGAAAATTAGTATCATTTTCCAAATGATTAAAAAACATAATTAAAAGAAAAGATGAAATGACCCTGTGGCAGACATGTTATGTTGTGAATGATGCCTCAGAATCAGGCCAAATGCACCATTTACTTGCCCTGCTTTTTTGGGTCATCCCCTCCCCACTCTTTCATTACTCCTTGCCTACCCCTATAACGTCCACAAATGTGCTCCTTTTCAGGTTGAAAATGACACCATAAATATATGATACAAGAATTTATTTTAAAACACTAACCTTCATGTAACATACAACTGTATATGAAATTACATTTAACAGGTCTGTATAACACGATGTATTTATTCAATCGTGATATTTGCAATTTTGGCAAAAAGTGGCACAAACAAATGAACAAATCTTGCAGATCTCTGCTTGCTCCTCAAGCACGCCCTGAGTGTACCCTAAAACAGAGATCTAGTGAGAGCGAGAGAGGGAGCAAAAGAGAGAGAGAGAGAAGAAAGGACACAGACACGTGATTAGAGAGTCAGATAGATAGAGCTTAGAAATACTTAGAAAGACATGAAAAGTAACTCTTTAGAACATACCATACAAAAAATTTGTTTGTCTCAAGGTCTGCTGTCTTCTTCTCCCATATCTGTCAAATGAAAATGCAGCCACCTTTTCATAAATTTTTCAATTTGTCTGTCTGGCACAGATTTCATCAAGAGTTCATCAAGATTCTGGAAAAAAGGAACTAATCAGTCAGGTGTACATCAGGTGAAGGTGTATAATGTGAGAGGTGACAGTAACTGAGAGCTAATATTGCAAAATATAAAAAATAATCACATGGCAACAAAGAACACTTTCTAACTGGATGACATCATCTGGACAAACAGATGTGACAAAAACAACTAAGATGAAACTGTTAAAATATGACAGTAAAACTGTTGCAGTCAGAATTTTACATACACTCATCATGGACATAAATGTCATGGCAATATTGGACTTTTAAAGATTTCTTTCACCTGTTCTTTTTCTGGCACAGATTTGGTGCACATATTTTTATTAACACCAAGTCAAAATTATATATAAAAAGGTCGAAAATTTACAGTCATGTGAAGAACAAAGTACACCCTCTTTTACATAAAAAAACTCTCTGGTCCTTAGAAGATCTTAAAATTAGGTAAATGCAACATAAGATGAACAAGTTTCAACAGATTCCACCACATTGTTATTTACTAAACAAAAATGAAGCCAAAATGCAGAAGCCATGTGTGAAAAACTAAGTACACCTTTACTTCTTTCATATGAATTAAGAGGGTAAAAAATGTTTGAGCATGTCTTAAAAAGCAGATGTTTTTGCATTTTGCAGTTTTTGCCAGGAGAAAGCCTCATCTTTCTAAAAAGGACATGACATGATGGCTTAAGTTAACTTGTAAAGTTGCATCTGAACAAACCATAAGATCTCTGGAACTTTGGACAGACTAGACCAAAGTGGAGATGTTTGGCCATAATGCTAATTGCCAAAAACCAAACACAACATATCAGCACAAACACTCATATCATGGTGGTGTAGGTGTGATGATTTGGGCTTGTTTTGTAGCCACAGGGCCTGGGCACCTTGTAGTCATTGAGTCAAGCATGAACTCCTCTGTATACCAAAGTATTCTACAGTCAAATATGAGGGTCATGCAGTAGGACAATGATCCAAACAATGGACAACGATCCAAAGCACACCAGTAAGTCTACAACAGTATGGCTGAAAAAGAAAAGAATCTAGGTGCTGCAGTGGCCCAGTCAAAGTCTAGATCTCAACTCATTTGAAATGCTGTGGTGGGAAAGCTGTATATAAACAAATGCCAAATCTCAAACAACTGAAGCAACATTATAAAGATGAATGGGCCAGAATTCCTCCAGAACAATGTAAGAGACTGATACAGAAAATCATACAGAAAATAATTACTTTAAGTTACTGCTGCTATAAGTGGTTCTACAAGATATTGATGCATGAGGCATACTTAGTTTGTCACAAATAGCTTCTGCATTATGGCTTCATTTATTATTTTTTATAATTAATGACATAGTGGAATCTGTTGTTCATTTGAGGTTGGATTTACCTCATTTTAAGGCCTACGGACCAGAAGTTATGTCCTGATATGTAAAACCCTAGAGTTGTGAATTGGGCAATTAGATTTTTTAATCATGCGTTAATCTCGGTTTTAACACACATTTTGATTTGCATTGTACTTGCAGGTAGGCATCGTAGGGCCATTGATAATGTTGTAACTAAAGCTATTAATGTTGTTTACTGGCTCACTGGTCTATTTTAAGAGAAAAGTTGCCTCATTGTTCACTTGACTTTATTTGATAAATGTGAAATATTAAAGACGTTGATGTCTTTTCATTTGTTTTTATTTAAAGTGAACTGCACAGTGTGTAGGGAGCTAGGGAACATGAGTATATCACTTCACCAGAAGTTCTGTTGAGCTGCTGCTAGATGATTGGCTGATTTGATTTTACATCAGAGACCCGCCACCGTAATGGAAGAACCCAAAAACAGCTAGAACTTCTTTGTTCTCCATTGTTCCGTTCAATGTTTGATAGCTAATGAGATCCTAATATTGAACATGAGAGATCAGAGCTTGTGTATCAAAACATACAGTGTATGTTAACATAACATAAGTTAAAATCCATCACCCACAGTTCATAAACGTTTAATCACATTTATTTCAAAAGTGCGTATAGCATACAAAATTAGTCTGAACAGTGTTGTTTGATTTATGATGCTAAATAGAACCGAGTGCTGTAATCAGCTCAATTCTATCTACACTTGATGACATTGCAGTGCGTCCCAAATAGAGCCATTTAGCAACCAAGTTCCCTATGAAGAGCCCTTGGTATTCTGTACTCTGTGCAGTGTGTAGTGGATACAGCTTAGAGACCCTTGCGATCATGTAGCCTAAAATGAGTAACATAAAGGAATGTTTGTGTACACTGACAGCACTGCTGGTTTGCATAATTGAACTAACTTTTAATCTGCGTGAATTTTTTTTTAAATGGCGGTCAATTCTTTAAAGCGTTAGAACGGTCGTTAATGTGTTAATTTGACAGCACTACTAAAATGTAAATAAAAACAGAATGGAATGATTTGCAAATGTCATAAACCCATATTTTATTCACAAAAGAACACAGAACACGTATCAGATGTTGATAGTGAGACAATTTAGCATTTCATGAAGAATATTAGTGCAATTTGAAATAGATGGCAGCAACACATCTCAAAAAAGTTGGGTCAGGACTATGTTTACCATTGTGTAGCATCCCGTCTTCTTTTAACAACAGTCTGTAAATGTCTGGGAGACCAATTGCTGGAGTTTTGGGAGAGAAATGTTGTCCCATTATTGTCTGTTGTAGGATTGTAGCTGCTCAACAGTCCTGGGTCGTCTTTGCTAGATTTCTCATTTAATGATGTGGCAAACATTCTATTGGTTAAAGTTCAGCACCCGGACTCTTCACCTGTGAAGCCATGCTGTTGTGATGGATGCAGTATATGGTTTAGCCTTGTCTTGATGAATATCCAAGGCCTTCCTTGAAAGAGACGTGTTCTAAAATCTCTATTTACTGTTCAGCATTGATGGTGCCTTTCCAGATGTGTAAGGTGCCCTCGCCATAGGCACTAATGCAACCGCATACCATCAGAGACGCAGGCTTCTGAACTGTGTGCTGAGAACAAGCTGGATATGGTCCCTTTCCTCTTTAGTCCTCAGGACACTGTGTTCATGACTTCCAAAAAGAATTTCAAATTTTTATTAATTTGACCTCAGAATAGTTTTCCATTTTGCTTCACTCTGCCCAAAGAAGATGACGGCATTTCTGGATCTTGTTGATCCTTCTTCTTTGCATGATATAGGTGTAACTTGCATTTGTGGACTGCACGGCAAACTGTGTTCACAGACACTAATATCTGGAAGTGTTCCTGAGCCCATGCAGTGATTTCCTGTACAGAATCAGGCCTGTTTTTGATGCAGAGCCACCCGAGGACCCATAGATCACAAGCAGCCAATATTGCCTTTTGGCCTTACAGAAATTTCTCCATATTCTCTGACTCTTTTGATGATTATTATGCACAGTAGATGGAGGGATATTCAAAGGCAATTTTACGTTGATGAACATTTTTCTGACGCAGTTTTGTGCAGATTGGTGAAGCTCTATCCATCTTTATTTCTGAGATAGTCTGCCTCTCAAAAATGCTCTTTTTATATCCAGTCGTTACTGACCTGTTGCCAATTAACCTACTTAGTTGCAATATGCTCCTCCAGCTGTTTTTACTAGTACATTTACTTTTCCAGCTGTTTGCTGCCCCGTCCCAACTTTTTTGAGATGTGTTGTTGCCGTCTAGTTCAAAATGAGCTAATATTTTTCATGAAATGGTAATATGTCTTACTTTCAACATCTTATATGTGTTCTGTGTTCTATTATGAATAAAATAAAGGTTGATGACATTTGCAAATCATTCTATTCTGTTTTTATTTACATTTTACACAATGTCCCTGTTACGGTGAGAGGGAGGGACAGACCCAAATGCAGGCAGATGGGTTGTTATGACTCAGCCCAGCTGGTGATATATGTGTATTCTTATATATTATGAACAATACACAAGAGTGGTGAAGACTTAACAGTGAAAGCTAACCAGGACTGGTCAAGTCAGGGGAGAATATGGAGGGTAAAAGGGGGGAGGTGTATATGGGGGGGGTAACATATACACAGATCAGGCATAACATTATGACCATCTTTTCTCTAGACTCCATTTTCTCAGTTCCACTTACCATATAGATGCACAATTATAATTACAGCCTGTAGTCCATCTGTTTCTCTACACACTTTGTTAGTCCCCTTTACTCTGTTCTCTAATGGTCAGGACCCCCACAAGACCAGCACAGATCAGGTACTATTTGGGTGGTGGATCATTCTCAGCACTGCAGTGACACTGATGTAGTGATGGTATGTTAGTGTGTGTTGTACTGGTATGAGTGGATCAGACATAGTACTGCTGGGCATTGACGGGAGGAGAATAAAGGACAAAAACAAGAGCCACAACCTGTGGACTCAAACAAAAACAGCAGAGAAAACTCTCGGGATGGAACTAGTGCGTTAGCCAACAGAAAGGGAGGGGAGCGTGTGTGAAAACCCTAGCCAGGAAATATCAGAGCAGCTAACGAATGTTGAGCATGGGCCTGTGCAGAAGGAAATAATGCTGGGGGACCCAGAAGTGGAATCCTCGCACTTCCAAGGGTAAAGAGGCTAGCTAAAGCTAATCCCACAGAACACTCTATCTCCATTAGGAAGGGGTAAGTAATGATCACCCACTACAGTGGGGAAACCCTGAGGGAAATGCGGTGGGCCGAGGCAGTAGACCCACCACATGCTTTGAATGAGCAGATGCCCACGGCAACAAGGGGCTGGGAGGAAAATTGCACCAGAGAGCGAGAAATTACCCATGAAGTGGAATTATTCCCTCAGGGATGACCCCTAACAACGTTAACAAAACCTCTTACCTCATGCCGTAACCTTACAAATTAACAAAGGTGTGTTGAGAGGCACCATTCTGAACATGGTTTAAGTAGGCAGTGAGCAGTCTCTCATCAGCTCTGATTGGTGCTAGGGTTGCTGGTAGTCCTCCCAGAATGAGCTCCATGCCATTGCAGCCCTCTAGCATCAGATCGTGTCACAGTGCGCCTCATCACAGTACCACCCGCTACCACCCTGGGTGCAGGGAGCACTGACTTGGGTGTAGGGTCACTGTCAGGGGGAACTCACTGTCTGGAGAGTGCATCTGGTTTGACATGTTTTGAACCTGGTTCAAAAACATTGAACAGGTTTTGGTTCTTTTGGTCGTTCCAGACCAGAAAGTGGTGTTTAGCCTCCTCTAACCAGTGTCACAACTACTCCAAAGCCAGTTTCATGGCCAGCAAAAAGCTTATGGGATCTTCCAGGTGAGGGGCTGTCAGCAGAGCGACGTACTGCTTGGGGACACAGGAGAGATCAGGAGTGGCTGTATGCCTGTGGGGGTCGGGGGTGACCAGGCATGACTCTTGGTAGTAGGTGGCACAGTCACACACCAACCGGGTCTGCCGGTTGTTCTGGGGGTTGTGAGCCTGCAGCCATGGGGAGCCTAGGCCATGGGGGCTCCACACCTAAGGGCTGCCCGTCTATGGCAAGCAGGGGAAGAGGTTGAGGCAGTCTCTGAGAAGTCCCTATCAATGAAATTCCTGGGTGCCCCAGAGTTGGAGATGAATTTACCTCCCTAACTGACTAGTCCCAGTAGGGAGAAGCCAGACAGGGAAGTGGAGATTTGGCTCAGCAGGAGCGACTGTGTCTGTGGAGTGGGTGGGACTTGTATTGGAATGCCACTATCATGCTGGGGTCCTGACCTCAACCAGATAGAACAGCTTTGGGATGGATTAGAGTGGAGACTGTGAGCCAGGCCTTCTCGTCCAACATCAGTGTCTGACCTCTCAAGTGTGCTTCTGGATGAAAGATTCCCAAAGATTACCATAAACACACTCCTAAACCTTGTGGAAAGCCTTCCCAGAAGAGTTGAAACTGTTGTAGCTGCAAAGGGTGGGCCAACATCATATTAAACCCTAAGGATTAAAAAGGGGATGTCACTCAAGTTCATATGCGTGTGAAGGCAGATGAATGAATACTTTCGGCAATATAGTGTATATATTTAAATATATACGTTTGAATCAGTGTTGGGTGATGTGAGTGAAGTAGGTGCTGGAAAAAGAACTGTTTTATTTTTCTTCTTTTTTATTTTATATTTTGTGTGTGAAAATGGAAAGGCACTTAGACTGGCAACTGTAGGGATGGAACCCGGGTTGCTGGATAGGTGAACCAACAAGCTACCGCAGAGAAAACTCTCAGGATGAAACTAATCAAAAGCAAACGTCTTAGCCAACAGAAAGGTAGGGTGTGTCTGTGTAGCTTCTTGCCAAAAAATAACAGAGCAGCTAATGAACACTGAGTATGGGCCCCACAGAAGGAAATAATGCTGGGGGGCCTGGAGGTGGAATCCTCACGCTTCCTGGGGTCAAGCGGCTAGCTGAGGCTAATTCCACGGAGCACTCTATCTTCATTAGGAAGGGGAGAATAATGATTGCCTGCAACAGCGGGGTAACACTGAGGGAAATGCAGTGAGCCAAGACAAACGCTTCAAACAGGCATATGCCCATTGGCAACTCTGGAATTGCACCAGAGAGCATGAAACTAGCCCTGAAGTGGGAATTATTATAACACTTCACTGCAGTATATTTTTCTAACTGTAATAACAATGACTCCAAGGAGAGTATTGATTAATGATAAAAAAGCATATATATTTTTATGAAGTACAGTATTTCATAAGTAATAAATTAACACAGCTGAAATATAGGTTACGTAGCTACAAACTTGAGTATAAAGTGAAAAAATAAACTTCTGTGTATAATTCAAGTACTACAGGGCCATTTATATGGATACACCTAAATAAAATGGGAATGGTTGGTGATATCAACTTCCTGTTTTGTGGCACATTAGTATATGGGAGGGGGAAAACTTTTCAAGATGGGTGTTGACCATGGTGGCCATTTTAAAGTCGG
>JAOVYV010158490.1:0-10951 GCA_025674545.1 Hassar affinis
TGGTCCAATTTAGCCATGAAACCTCCCATACTAAAATGACAGGTGTTTCAGTTTCATTGTCTAACCCCTGTATATATTTGCAAATACCACCTGAGTATGAAAGAGAGAGTCACTATAATGCATCTCCCGTTATGGTCAGCTATGTTATTAGAGGGAATAAAATGTATTCTTTTGTTGACCAGTATAGCCACCCCCCTTGTTGTTGTAATTGGAGTGAAATACTTGGTTAATCCAGGGTTTACGCAAAGTTTAGTTTGCTCAAGCATAGAAATGTGGATTTCTTGGAGGAAAGCTATATCAATGTCCAAAGATTTAATGTGGTTGAACACTCTTGTAGCTTTGTTCCAGGATTGTAGGCCCCTCACATTCCAGGAAAAAAAATAATGGATTTGTTCAGATTTTTATCCGTCATTTGAATTGACAGTGCCTAAATAGGAGCTGTGATTTGATAATACTGCAAGAGGATGAAGGGATTTGCACCCTTGAGGAGGATAGGAGGGGGAGGGAGAGAGAAAGGGGAGAAGGAGGGAGCTGGGGGGAGAAAAAAAAACAACATTAATATACACCCACTATGAATGTACCTTCAGTAAGCCCCAATATATTCGAAGGAATTAGAAAAAACCAAGCCAAGTCTGACCTATTTACATCTGAAAGACTATCACCACTTCAGAACAAACACACAAGGAGTTGACATAGTCGAATGTTTAGTGACCAGTAATGTGAAGAGAGGAGAAGGGAAAGAGAGTAAATAAATGAATAAATAATACAGCCTCTCTTCTCTTTCCGAGGACATACATTTCCGAGGACATACACCTGGAATGAGTGAAACAGCATGATAAATAGCCGTGGTCTGTTGGTGTTGTCACCTCCCACCGCCGCCAAACATCAAAGCCGATGAGCTCTTTCCAGGATAGGCCGATGTTGAAAGTTATATACATCCAGCAGAAGCTTGGTCATGAAGCGAGTTGGATCAAGGCCTTCCATGTTCTCTGGAATTCTGATAACTCTTAAATTAGAGCATAGAGTGCGGTTTTCAATATCATCTATTTTGTCTGAAAGTGTAGAATTTTTCACAGCAAGCGACTTGCATTGCTTCTCCAATTGAGTGATCCTGTTGCTATGATCCAATGCCGAGGCTTCTAGAGCTTTAATACTCCCAGAGTGGGCTTCCGATATCTGTTTAATGGAATCGAGGGTATCCATAATAGGCTTTATAGCATGAGCAAGAACTGTTGCGTTTTTAATTTTTTCAAGCGCTGACTGAAACCACGACAGCCTCCATGTTGGATGATGTTTTAGCAGGCCCCTTTGAAGACCTCCCAGAATCATGAATGAGATTTCCCAAAGTGGCGGTGTTGGGATCCTGTGGGGATTTAACTAGATGCCCTGTGTCCTGTGTAACGATTGTGTCCTGTTGAAATAGATGTGGAGTTCCTTGAAAAAGATGTCATCTTGATGATAGCATATGCAATGTATTGCCAAAAGTATTCACTCACCCGTCCAAATCATTGAATTCAGGTGTTCCAATCACTTCTATGGCCACAGGTGTAAAAAGTCAAGCACCTAGGCATGCAGACTGCTTCTACAAACATTTGTGAAAGAATGGATCGCTCTCAGGATCTCAGTGAATTCCAGTGTGGTACCATGATAGGATGCCACCTGTGCAACAAGTTCATCTATGAAATTTCCTCACTACTAAATATATGGTATTATAACAAAGTGGAAGCAATGGGAATGACAGCAACTCAGCCACAAAATGGTAGGCCATGTAAAATGACAAAATGACAAGGCCCATAGTGCACAGAGATTGCCATCTTACTGCAGAGTCAATCGCTACAGACCTCCAAACTTCATGTGGCCTTCAGATTAGCTCAAGAACAGTGCATACAGAGCTTCATAGAATGGGTTTCCATGGCCGAGCAGCTGCATTTAGCACACTCCTAAATCTCCTCCACACATCCTTTAGCACACTCCTAAACCTCCCAAAATAGTTGAAGCTGTTGTAAGGGCTGACATCATATTAAACCCTATGAATTAAGAATGGGATGTCACTCAAGTTCTTATGACTCTGAAGGCAGGGGATCGAATACTTTTGGCAATATAGTGTATCTCTCCAAAATACCAATATAAGCCTCCATATCAACTGTAACTTCACATATGAATGCAGATGCACCACTATGCCATCACAGATGCTGGTTTTTGCACTTTTTAATTGGTAACAGTCCAGATAGTCTTTTTCATCTCTGGCACATAAAATTCAATATCCATTTTTTTCAAAAACAAGCTGATGGACTTGTGTCCATGTTTTAGCTGTTTCCACTATCTCAGATAACTTTGGGCCCAGAGAACTAAATGTTGTTTAACATATAACTTTCTCTTTGGAAAATACAGTTTCAGGTTGCATTCCTTGTTGCAGCAGAGGACTGTGTTAAGTGACAATGATTTTCCAGAGTATGCCTGAACCCATGTGGTTTTGTCCATCATGGCAGCATAACGGTTTCTTAAACAATACCGCATAAGGGTTTGAAGCTCACGTACATTCAGAAGCGGTTTCTGCCCTTGGTCTTCACGCACCAAGATTTCCCCTGACCCCCTGAATCTTTTCCTGATATTATGAGCTGTAGATGGTGACCTAAACACCAACAGCAGATCATTTAGTTTGTTAGCTGGGGCCTCCATCAATCAGACTTATATTGTTCAGCATATCCCACAGATGTTCAACTGGATTGAGTTCTGGGGAATATGGAGGCACTGCCTTGAATACTTCCTCTGTTCCTCAAACCATTCCTGAACAATTTTTGCATTGTGGCAGGGGACATTATCCTGGTCAAAGAGGCTACTGCCATTAGGGAATACCATTGCCATGAAGGGGTGTATTTGTTCTGCTACAGGCCACCTGCATTGTGTGTTCTGACACCTTTCTATATTAACTTTTTCAGCAATTTGTGCTATAGTAGCTCTTTAATGGGATAAGACCAGACAGGCTGATATTTACTTTCTACAGTCATCAGTGAGCCTTGCATGTCCTTGTCACCTTCCTTGGACCACATTATGTAGCCACTAACCACTGTATACCAGGGACACTCCAAAAGACCTGCCATTTTGGAGATGTTCTTATCCAGTTGTCTAGCCATAACAATTAGACCCTTGTCAAAAGTCACTCGGATCCTTACGCTTGCCCATTTTTCCTACATCCAACACATCCACTTCAAGAACTGAATGTTCACTTGACTTTTCACTGAATGTTAATATATCCCACACCTTGACAGGTGCTATTGTAATGAGATAAACAATGTTATTCATGAACAGTGGTGGTGACAGGAATAGGACAGAAATGTGCATTGCATATCATAAACAAAAGTACATGGATTTAACTAAAAATAAAATAACACAAGTGCAGTGCTCTGTGCTCTGGATAAAATGCCATATCCGGAGAAGTGGAAGTTGAGACATATGAAGGCAGAGCTAAACAGCCCCATATACTCTCAACCCAAGTTGTGTAGGGCCCCAAAAATTATGCGGTGTCCCCAGCTACCCCTTGTGTCAATGTTTTAAATAAGAGTGAGTTTTTTACCAGAAAGTGTCAAACAATTTTTTTTCCTTGTATTTTGTTTTTTTTAGTGCAAAACATAGCACACACAAGTGCAACCAGCTGATGACAATAGCACATCTCCAGGTTTGATCTCAAAAGTTTCTATGCGATTCCTCCTCTGAAAAATCGTCAAATGCTTCTTGACTGAATCTTCTAGTATGTAGGTTCTTGCAATTAAAAGATTACAATCTGTCCTTATATCTGTGGTCTAAAATCAGTTAAAATTTGACAATGATTTAATGTGGGACCAGATTTATCTGTTTAGTTTATGATTAATCTGTCTATTTAAGCCCTCATGTGTTAATTTTGATGTTTGTTTGCATAGTCTCATTCTATGTATGCAAGTATTTCTGAGCCTTATTTCCTAGTGTGGAGTGTACTGGTCATGGGCTGGTGTTTTGATCATTTGATCATCGCTGGGATCGGCGGTGGGCGCCCTGGAGGGTTGGAAGAAGTTGGTGTGACAGCCAATCAGAGAACAGGCGCGAGGGCACGAGGGAACGAGCGGGAGAGCGCGAAAACAGAGAGAGAGAGAGACGGAGCACGTACGGTTCGAGATTCGTTTTCGGATTTTTTTTTTTTTTGATGAGCTAACCGCTGAGTTGAGTCAGAGAGGCGGACTCGTGTTGGGTTACTTCCCGGGACTTTTTTTGTGTGTTCTCAAGTCAGGCTGGGTGAACAGTAGACCGTGGTTGCCTAGCGGCGCTGAGTTGGGCTTGCGTTTTGGGGCGGAAGTGTGCTCGGGATTATTTTTCTTCTTCTCGGTTTTTTTTGTGAGGACTAGGCCGCAAAGCAGGACTGACTTTCGACACGATTTGGAGTCGTTTGGAGTCGTGATTCGCGTGGACTGTTTTCCTGAGCTGTGCGACCGCCTTTTGGAGAAACAGGAGGGGAAACTTTGGCGTGTGGCGTGGAGGACTTGCCTTATTGTTGGAAACCCTGAGATTGTCTACGCGCTCCTGTTCATGCCTGATCTCCGGCGAGGGCTACCCTGCCAATCAGATGACATCCTCCACTCGTCCCTTCTCATCTTTTAAGGGAAGTAAATTAGCAGCTTTTATTTACACCTTGCTCTGAGGAGGAAAGAAGTTTTGTTTATTGTAAAAAGAGAAATGTTAAATGTTTAGAAATTGTGAACTGGAGATTGAACTGAAACCAGTGTTAAAGCTGCTGTATTTCTGTTTTGTATATTGTTTTCATTCTTTTTATTCTTTTAAAAAAAGTCCTAATAAGAATAATTAATTGAAACATTTTGCCACAATTAAAATGTATTATTTTACTGAATGTTAAGTTTGTCTTATCTTTCTGTGTTTACTTTGGGGTAGGGGCATCTCACCTATCGGTTAGAGTAGGTTAGGGAGGGAAAGGCGACCATATTGGTGAATCACTGGACACCATTTTTTTTGCTAGCACTTCGGGGGGGCCACTGAGAGATTTTTCCCGAAGCCCACCTCACCAACTCTAGTAGTGGTCCTTCGTTTCTTCGAGTTTAGTGTTTTTAAACCCCTACTAAGGCGGGCTAGATTCTCCCGCTACAAAAGTGGCGTCACGAACAGGATATTACCAAGCACATTTTTTTTGTAACCTTTAGCTGTTTGTCACAGGTCTTCGAACCCCAAAATGTCTGACCTAGAAGAGTTAAAGAGGGAGTTTGCCGAAATGCAGCAAAGGCTGGTAGAGCAGTCTGGAGCTTTAGAACAGGCTAGGAGAGAGCAATGGGAGGCGATTTCACTAGCGAAAGCTGTTATGGACCAACAGGAGGCTTCTCAGAGAACCCCAGCAGCTGTGTACATTCCCAGAGACCGCAAGCTTCCAGAATTCAGAGGGTGTTCGACAAAGCCGGGTGACTTAAGCGTTGAGGAGTGGGTTACAGAAATGAAGTCTGCCTTTAAGATTATGAAGGTAACAGATGAGGGTTGCATTGAACTGGTCAGACACCAACTGAAGGACGAAGCAAAGATGACCGTGAGGTTCATGCTGAAAGGAAAGGAGAAAAATGTGGATGAGATATTCTCTGTCCTCTTGCAGGCCTATGGAGATAAAGTGCCTATAGGCACACGATTAAAGGAATTTTATGACAGAACACAAATGGCTGGTGAGACAATACGTTCCTATGCATATGATTTGCAAGAGAAGCTGAATCGTGTTCGGGACAGAGATTCTGACCGTGTCCCTGATGCTGATGCCATGCTTAAAGAACAGCTGGTGTTGGGTCTAAGAGATGACTTTTTGAGACGGGAAATGAAAAGGAGGGTTAAGGATGAGAAAGATTCAAGCTTTGCTGAATTGATGCAAGCTGCAATCACTTGGTCTGAGGAAGAGGAGGCACCAGCAACTTGCAGCGCTAGGAGTGGTATTCGGCCTAGAGGTGTTGTGAATGCGACCGCAGCCATGGCTGATACCTCTTCCACATTGACCCTTGAGACGCTCCATGAGGCTATACAGAAATTAGCTGCCCGTCAGGAAGAGTTGTATCATGTTGTTCATAACCAAGAGAAAGCAAAATTCGATCCGAGAAAACTAAGGAAGACCCCTCTAAAAGACAGTGAGGGGAGATATGTCTGCTACACATGCAGGGAGCCGGGGCATACCAGCCGCTACTGCCCACAAAACAAAGAAGGAAAGAACCAGGCTGTTTTCCCTAAAAGTGGAGAAGAAATAGACAAAGTTGCAGCTAAAACGTCCTCTATCATATGCAACAATCCAGACTCCTCTGCTATATGGAGTAGGACAGGTGAGACAGTCATACAGGAAATATCTGGCACACTCAGAGACAGTGCTTTTGGAGACTGCCTAACCATTGAAGTTAAGATAGCGGGGGTGAAGACAAACTGCCTTTTAGACACGGGATCAGAGGTCACCACAATTACAGAATCTTATTTTAATAAACACTTTGGAGAAAAGGAGCTGACATTGTCATCAGCCAATTGGGTCAGGCTTACGGCTGCAAATGGCTTGGACATCCCTGTCCTTGGGTGCTTGGAGGCAGACATTGAGTGTATGGGGAGGACACTTCACAGGAAATGCGTGTTTGTGCTGACCGACACTAACCCAGATGTGGAAAACATTAAGGGACTTCCTGGTATCATTGGGATGAATGTGATTAGCGAACTAATCGAACTTAGCGAGGCCTGTTTATGACTGGGATGGGGACGATGCCAATGGGTAGATACAGCCAGCACACAGGGGAAGCTACTGTGCGACGTGTTTTAGCTAGAGCAGAAAAAGAGTCACATTTTCTTGGTCCTAACGGCCAGATTGGCCTTGTCCGAGTGGCAGGCTGAGATACCATTACCGTTCCCCCATTTAGCGAGAAAGTGCTGGAAGGTCACTGCAGAGTGCCACCTAAAGTTAAGTGCCAAGTACTAGTTGAGTCCACACCTAAGGCAGCTATTCCAAATGGGCTTATGGTTGCAAATGTGCTAGCCAAGACAGTAGGTGGTAGGGTGCCTGTGAGGGTGATGAACATGAGTGGTAAGCCCATAAAATTAAGGCCAAGGTCCATGGTGGCATCACTGCATAAGCCACAAGAAGTGCTACCAAGGCAAGCGGTGGAACTGGAGGAGAGTGATGGAGTCCTGCATTTGAAGGCAGTCGAACATGATGATAGCCAGTTTCTGGAGTGTGGTGCAGATCAGCTCCCTGTCCCAGTTCAGGTAAACTCTGATGGTCTCACCCCATCAGAGTATAAGGAACTTATGAGGCTGCTTATAAAACATAGCGACGTTTTCTCAAAAAATGATAGTGATTATGGCTACACAACCACAGTGACACACAGCATTCCCACAAGTGATGCCCCACCAGTAAAACAAAGACATCAAAGGGTCCCACCACAGATGTTTCAAGAATTCAAGAAACACGTTCAAAGTCTTGTTGACCAGGGCATCCTCCGGGAGAGTTGTAGCCCGTGGGCATCCCCTGCAGTGATAGTTGTAAAAAAGGATGGAACGGTAAGGTTCTGTTGCGACTACAGGAAACTCAACGAGGTCACGTGCAAGGACGCATACCCTCTTCCACGAGTGGAGGAGTCACTTGACGCATTAGGAAATGCCCAGTTGTTTTCAACATTGGATTTGACAGCAGGTTATTTCCAAGTAGCAGTAACGAAGGGAGACAGGGAGAAGACCGCTGTCACTACACCGTTTGGACTTTTTGAATGGTGTCGTATGCCATTTGGGCTCTGCAATGCACCAGCCACCTTCCAGCGTCTGATGGGAGTGGTGCTAGGTGACCTTGCCTTTGATGTATTATTAGTGTATCTTGATGACATCATCATCTTTTCCAAAGATTTCAAGAGCCATTGTGAAAGACTGGAGCTTGTCTTTAGCCGACTGAGACACCATGGTCTAAAACTAAAGCCCAGCAAATGTTTTCTGTTCAGACCAGAAGTGAAATTCCTGGGACATGTAATTTCAGCACGAGGGGTCCAAGTAGACCAAGAGAAAGTTAGAGCCCTAGAAATGTGGCCTGTTCCACATACTGTGAAAGAAGTAAGGCAGTTGCTTGGATTCATGAGTTACTACAGACGCTTTGTACCCAGGTTTGCACATTTAGCAAAGCCACTGCATGCTCTGGTGGGTGGAAAAGGGAGCCCAAGTAAGTCCCCTGGACTAATCACTTGGAGCAAAGAATGTCAGAGTGCCTTTGAAGAGCTAAAACAGTGTTTGATGTCCCCACCTGTGCTTGCCTACCCGGATTTTACTCTCCCTTTTACACTTACCACTGATGGAAGCCTCCATGGCTTGGGGGCTGTGCTCAGCCAAAAGCAAGGGGGATCCGAACGTGTCATCACCTATGCAAGTCGTGGCCTGCAAGGCTCTGAGAAAAATGACAAGAACTACAGCGCATTTAAGTTGGAATTGCTGGCACTTAAATGGGCAATAATGGAAAAATTCATAGACTACCTGATGTTCACAAAGTTCACGGTTGTCACTGACCACAATCCCCTGCGCTATTTGGGGACGGCTAATCTGGGAGCTGTCGATGGGTGGCTCAGTTGGCCGAGTACCATTTTGAGGTGTACTAGAAACCTGGGAAACAAAACACCAATGCAGATGCCTTATCAAGGATTCCTCCACAGGAGGAGCCTGAAAAAAGTGATTCAGACAAAGATTTCATTCAGATAAAAACGGAAGAGGTACGTGCATGCTTGTGGCCAGGCACACAGGAGAAAGTGGATAGAACTGCAGTACAGGCCGCTGTCAAGGCTTCAGTGAGAAAGGGAGTCTGCGGGTACAGTTGGGATGAGATCAAAGAGCAGCAAAGATGCGATCCTGCCATCCAGCCTATCTACAATGCTGTGTTGAAAGAAAGAAAGTTTAGCCCTGTAGAACAACGTGCCATGGATCCAAAACAGAAAAAGATGTTCAGACAGTTTAATCGTTTAAAGCTAAGCCAAGGAGTGCTGTTTCGTTGTATATGTCACCCGAGAGATGGGGAATATGTTTGGCAGCTTGTGGTACCAGAATCACTGCAACACAGGGTTTATGAGAGTGAACATGAGCACGGTGGGCATTTTGGAGAAAGGAGTATCCTTGAGATGATGAGACAGGGTTACTATTGGCCAACGATGGCTAATGATGTACAGAGCTGGGTTAGGCAGTGCAAATGATGTGCACTTGCAAAAGATGTACTCCCAAGGAATCGTGTTCCCATGACTTGTAGTTATGTTAGTGCTCCACTGGAAGTTCTTGCAATGGATTACACCCTGCTAGAGAGATCTGCAGGAGGTTATGAGAATGTCCTAGTCCTTACAGACATGTTTACTAGGTTTACTGTTGCTGTGCCAACTAAAAACCAGACGGCTCATACAACAGCTAAAGCTCTTCTGAAACACTGGTTTGTTCATTATGGCTGTCCTGCTCGATTGCATTCGGACCAAGGACGAAACTTTGAATCCAGTGTAATAAAAGAGCTTTGTAAGATCTACGGGATAGCCAAAAGCCGCACTAGTCCATATCACCCACAAGGAAATTCACAATGTGAAAGATTTAACAGGACGATGCATGATATGCTAAGGACTCTGCCTCCTGAAAAGAAGAGGGATTGGAAGGAATACTTACCTGAGTTGGTGATGGCGTACAACAGCCATGTTCATTCCTCTACAGGCTATTCACCGTTTTATCTTCTTTTTGGAAGAGATGCTAGGCTTCCTATGGATGTGCTTGGAGGAAAAGACTTGGAGAACAGTGACATTGACAATCTGGATGACTGGGTGAAGAATCACCACGAGAGACTGAAAATTGCTGTAGATGTCGCCAAAGCCACAATGCAAGGGGCTTCTCGGAGGCGGAAAAGAGCCTATGATCGTAAATCTTATGGGGCCCTCATCAGACCTGGCGACCGCGTTCTACTGCACAATCACAAAGTTAGAGGCCGAAACAAAATACAAGACAAGTGGGAGTCACAGCCTTACATTGTACTGAAGCAGAATCACCCAGACATTCCAGTGTTCACTGTTCAGCCTGAAAAGGGGGGAGACACAAAAGTAGTTCACAGAGATCAGCTAAAACCATGCACATTTCAGACACCTACCAAGCAACATTCACGTAACAGTAGGGGTAGCGAACACGGACACTTTGACTCAGACCACACAGATGTTATCTACATCTCGAGATTTAGACAGGCACCTGACACAAACACAAGAGGGAATGAGGGAGTAATACTAGGGGAACATGATCTGCCGGGAGGTGTAGTTGTAAGTGCAGAACCAGAAGAAGAGTCTGAATATGCCGATGAGTCAGATACAGGGAGTGACCATGCAGTTGAATTCAGGCGCTCAGATAGACAGACTAAGGGCACACTGCCTTGGAGGTATAGGAATGACTATGTTCTGAAGTAGTGAAAAGAAAAAATTGTGAGGGTTTTTCTGTAAAAAAAAAAAAAGAGAGAGAAAGAAGTAACAATGTTTTTGTAAATGTAATGACTTTACATGTTCTCTTATTGTTCTGTGTTTCAGAGATGGAGTCGCTGGAGGATGGTCACTGATATGGCAGGGTTTAGCAAGGGGGAATGTGGAGTGTACTGGTCATGGGCTGGTGTTTTGATCATTCGCTGGGATTGGCGGTGGGCGCCCTGGGGGGTTGGAAGTAGTTGGTGTGACAGCCAATCAGAGAACAGGCGCGAGGGCACGAGGGAACGAGCGGGAGAGCGCGAAAACAGAGAGAGAGAGAGACGGAGCACGTACGGTTCGAGATTCGTTTTCGGATTTTTTTTTTTTTTGATGAGCTAACCGCTGAGTTGAGTCAGAGAGGCGGACTCGTGTTGGGTTACTTCCCGGGACTTTTTTTGTGTGTTCTCAAGTCAGGCTGGGTGAACAGTAGACCGTGGTTGCCTAGCGGCGCTGAGTTGGGCTTGCGT
>JAOVYV010158528.1:0-10946 GCA_025674545.1 Hassar affinis
TGAATACTTTCGGGCATGACTGTATATATTTTTATATGTACTAAAATATAACAAAAACTAACCTTAACACAAGTGTGTAAATGCATTTATAATGTATTTAAAAGATAAAAAAGATGCATCATTTTCTTTTTTCGTGTGCTTTTTTCAGTTTTTCCTAATTAATGGTATTTTCTGTTTCAACTGTTCAGATATGCACCTGTTACATTTAACATCTTTTGTTATTTTTTTCAGCCACAGATGCCCATGTCCTAGGTTTGTCAATGAAAATAAATAAAGAATTTGACACTGCACTCATAGATAAAACAAGTGCAACCTTTAAGGAAGTTAGAAAAAACATTGAGCAATCGGTAAGTTACACACAGAAAGATAAAGTACTTAAAATGTACCTTCCTGATATAATCCATTATTATTATTATTATTATTATTAGTAGTAGTAGTAGTAGTAGTAGTAGTAGCAACAACAGTATATACTACCTTTATTTTACTATGCAACATTTGGGGTGTTCTGTAGTTAGAAAATAACCCAAGTGCAGATACTGTTACCATTGATGTTGATTATTTTCCTAAAATGTTTTATTCATCTGTACCACAGCAATTTGTCCATTCTTACACCTTGTAATGACAAGCCAAGGTTTTTATACATTTAAAATTACATATAATGATGGAATTATGGCAGCTATAAACAGACATTCCATCACCAGCCTTTCTCTAGGCTTTTAGTTTTAGATTATGTGGAATGTGCACCTGTATAAGCTATTACTGTGAAAACAATAAGATTAGAATGAGAGCATTAATATAAACTATTAACAGAAGTACTATAAGAGCACTGTTCATGAAAACTACATCAACACCCTTGAGACATAAATGTTAAATGGTATAAATGTTTTTTTTACGTACTTTTTCAATTTTTTTTTAGATTGATCAAAGTTACAGAGGTGTGCATGCCTACCAACACAACTCTGCAAAAGTAGAAGCTTTCAGGTGATGTTATTTTTTTTTTGCATAATCCAGTTATTAGTAACTACTAAATAACTAGTAACTATTTAGCGAATTAAATAAATTCAATAAACATATAATCGGAGAAATGACATTTCCTGTGGTATCCAAAACATCTTGATGATCGACTGGCTCCAATAACTGTTTCCCACTTTCATGAAACCTAAATAAACACAAAAAAACAAAAAAACTCATATGTATGTAATATATTATCTCTGGGTTTGCTTTAGAATTTTGTCAAGAATTCTTTCTAAAGTTCGTGTTTTAAGTGATGTTCTGTGCTTTGCAGACCTGGCAGTGTGATTGCAGACTTCAGTATTAATGTAACTAGTGATAATCTTAATTTGCTATCAGCAAACCAACAACTTGCTAAAAGTCTCCGTTCACTGGGTTTCAACGTAAGCGATGATGCATTCAGTCAAAGTGGTAGGGACATTATTCTATTATTATTATTATTGATCATTGTTGTTGCTTCATTTTTGCAGTCCAACACACTATCCCACCATCCTTTACCTGACTTAATGGGATAGGATAGATAACTACCTGCAACTTCTATAGCATTGATGATAAAATGGCTCTGTGCATGGGTCTGTGTTTCAGTGGCAGACGGGCTGTATAAAAGCAAAGATCAAATATATCCTGGGCAAAATCTGACACTGATCTGTAACACAACAGTTAATAATACCATTACATGGACAAGGAACGGAATTGTCCTACAGGAGTCGGATAGGTATATAATCGATCAGACTGTACTCGTTGTTAAAAATACCACTCCCGGCGATAGCGGTAAGTTAAAATGAACTCCTATATAGCATACAACCTTTAATTAATTTACTATGTTCCCACATATTGTAAATGTTGGGTGTAATTATAATTGTTTACATATTACATTATAAAAAATATTGTATTAGTCATCATTTAGATTTAAATATTGAAACATTAAGCATTGTTTATAATATTAATTTGTTTTAGTGATTATTTCTTATTTTCCTTCACCTTGTCAGGTCAGTACGAATGTAGCACAACAGAGAACTCAATGCCCTATGTTATCTGGCAAAGGATTTTGATTCCAGAGCCCAATATCCAAGTGAGCAATGACAAATTTGTAAAATGCGAGAATTCAACAGTTATGCTGCAGTGTTGTGTTCAGGGGGGCTACGAACTGCAATGGAGCGTTGACCCTTCGGCTTGCATCCAAACTTCAACAGGTCACACACACCAGCCAAACTACACAAAACTGCACAATCAGTCCAGTAATAAACAGAAATACAAACAAACCATAATGACAATTTGACCATTTTTTATTTTTATTTTTAGTTCCACCAGTAGGCTGCATATTATGCGGTTATAAAATTAACCCACAGGAATGTCAGGATAATGAGAGCATATCAGTCACATGTCAGCTTGCTAAAAGTGATTACATGGGACAGAGCGTGACAATAAATGCAGTCAGCGGACGTGAGTAATCTTTTTTAATCATAGATGTGATATAATGTGGGCGGTTATCATAAGCTTTGGGGATTATTTTAAATACTAATTATGTATTTGTGGCTAGTGATTTCTGAGATTTTTTTATGTACTGTATATATTACTTATTTTTAAATATGGGTTATTTGTAATTTTATGGTTACTAATAAGGATGCATCAATACCATTTACCATTTACCAATACCAATACCATTACCAGGCCAAGTACATGGGACTTTGGTTATAACTACATACTGATACTAATACCAAAATTAATAACATATAATATAATTCAGGTTGTTAATCACTTGTATCACCAAGGACAGTTTGACCATTGCTTTGCCTTGAGTGGCAGTATTATTCATACAATATGTCGAGATTACTGTCATTACTAAATGCCTTCTGTTCATTAGTAAATGAGTAAGGCAACAGACTGATGATACCAGTTGATGCCAATATCAATACCAAGTTCAATAGAGTCACAATTCACACATTCAGAATACAGAAGTGCTTCAAGTGTGCATCCATTTAAATAGTACAAGGGTGAGTCAAAAATTATTCGCACTCTGCCTGTAGAATTGATTTTAATCAACTTTCAGAATAATTTTTCCAACATAATCTCCCTGCTTTTCAATACCATTTGTCCATCCAGTCAACAAGCTTTCTTATTGGCTCATTATAAAATGTTTTAGGCTGAGCTGCAAACCAGAAATGCAGCGCTGTCTTCACCTCTTCATCAGATGTGAAACTTCATCCTTGTAGGGCTTCTTTCAGGGGACTTAACAGGTGATAGTCCGATGGGGCGAGAACAGGATTATAGGCAGGATGCAGGAATGTTGACAATATGTGTAGCGGTGTGTGGTCATACATTGTCATGCAATGACAGAATGCTCCTGGATAGCAGTCCTCTACATTTTGTCTGAATTTTCTCACTGGTCTCACTGTAACGAGCGCTGTTGATTGTCAAAACATTTTCCTGATAATGTTCCAATATTGGCCCTTGGAATCCCAGAAATCTGTAAGCATCACTTTTCCAGTTGATGGTTGACTTTTGAACTTTTCCTTGGTCTTGGAAACAATTGAAGATGTTTCCATTCCATACTCTACCCTTCCAATATCACTGGCATACAGATAATTTTTGATTCACCCATGCACTATGAAATTTTGGCATCCTGATAAGGGTAAAATTATTTCCTATTCATTTCTATTCACTAAGGAATATCTGAAAGTCTCTAATTTGTGACATCATTCCTTTAGAATTTACCTGCCATGATAATGTATTCGGACTTGGAAACGTGGGAGCTGTACATGTTGGTGACTGTAATGACAACATGGTTGGCTATCAAAAAGCTACATGTAACTCAACAGGACAGTGGCAAATTACAGAGAACAACTGTGTCCTGCAAGTAATTCAAAATCTAAAAGACAGAGCTGGGGTAATCCGATTTTCTTCCTAGTTACATTTCCAACAAAATATAAATATAAATTCTTTGAATAATGTAATTTGCTCTTTGTATTTCTTTTTCCTGTAGCTCTTAATCCCCACTGAATTACCACAATTTATGGCTAATCTCAGCGTTGCTGCTGAAACAAATGCTCAAAATATAACCTCATCTCCAACCACTATATTAGCAATCGCTGCCATACTAAAAACCATCGCCAATATCTCCCAAACTATTTTAGTCAGTACACCCATTATGACTGTAAGTATAGCATGTTTCGTTCTTTTTGTTCAATTATTTGTTTATCAAATCTTGCGTTTAAGTCTTACAATTGTTGTGAACACCATATTTTGATTAGATGTGCTCTTTTGAATAAACATTTCGATTTCTTTTTAAGGATTTCCTACAAACACTGGACGTCATTGGGTCAGAAGCTGCACGGGGGACATGGATAGATTTAAACCAAAACAGTACAACCATGAATGCCAGTTCTGAACTTCTGAATTCCATCGAAAGCATCGCACGCAGACTCCCAGATGAAAACACCGAGATAATATCCAACTCTGCTCATCTCAAAAGAACTATGGTCAAGATCCCATTTTTGTCAGTATTTGGCAATAAATCAACAACTGCTATAAATATTCCAATGATTAGTAAAGAGTCTTTCATAACCATCATAGTTTTTTCAGCACTTGACAACGTCTTACCTGTTCGACTTGCCTACAATGGCAGTTCAACCAACACCAGCATCAATGGAGATGTAGCTGTGATTGAACCAAAGTCAACCATTAACAACATCTCCTTTTCTTTTACCATCAAAAATAAGACACTGGGAAACCCTCAGTGTGTCTTTTGGAACTTTAGGCTTCTGAATGGCACTGGGGGATGGGACTCCACCGGATGTCAACCAAAGCTATTAGGGAAGGAACCTGAAATTTATACGTGTGAGTGCAATCACACAACGTCTTTTTCGATCCTGATGTCACCAATTACCCTGGATCATGGCTTAGAAGTTATATTAGATTATATCACTTACATCGGTGTGGCCATTTCATTGGTCAGCTTGGTTTTCTGCCTCATCATTGAAATGATCATATGGACATCAGTGACAAAAACTGACACATCCTACATGCGCCATGTCTCCATAGTCAACATCGCTGTCTCCCTTCTAATAGCGGACATATGCTTCATCATTGGAGCAGCGCTTGAAAGAGAAGGAGAGAAAACGCCAGAGGGTCCATGCAGTACCGCGACATTCTTCATGCACTTCTTTTATCTTGCTCTTTTCTTTTGGATGTTGCTGTCAGCACTCTTGCTCCTCTACCGCACCCTCATGGTCTTTTCCAGAATGTCCAGAGGAGCAATGATGGCCATAGGCTTCACTGTTGGATATGGAGCCCCGTTAATCATCGCCGTCATTACTGTAGCATCTACAGCTGGAAACCATGGATACATTCAAAAAGGACGTAGTTGTTGGCTGAACTGGAATGAAACAAAGGCCCTTCTTGCATTTGTGATTCCTGCTTTGACTATTGTCGCTATAAACTTCCTGGTGCTTGTCGTGGTTCTGTGTAAGATGTTGAGAAGAGGGGTTAATGTCACAACCCAGCCAGATGAGAAGCATCCCCTACTGGTCATTGCTAGATGCGTTGGGATTTTAACACCTCTCTTTGGTCTAACATGGGGATTCGGCATCGGGACCTTGGCGTCATCGAACTTTAAGATACATGTAGTGTTCGCATTCCTTAATTCACTGCAGGTACTGTTAATGTTAATCTCTTTGTAATTATAATGACACAAACTAAAGATCTACATAATATCATATCAAATTGAATCTATATATTTGTCTCTAATCTGTCTCTTCAAGGGTTTCTTTATTTTGCTGCTTGGAACATTATTGGATAGTAAGGTATGTATGTGACCTTATTTCAGGATTCAGGTTATTAAAAACTAGAAACTTTGATATTTGATATTATTTGTTTTGCACCTGCAGGTCCGAGAGGCTCTGGCACAAAGGTTGGCTCTGAAAACCTTTAGCTCTAATCGCACCAAGGTAAGTACTCTATTCTTATAGTAGTCACTGGACTTTAAAATAACTTAATAATCATTTAAAATGAGGATTTTAATCTACAGAGCATAAGTGCAGGAGCATCATCTGCAAGCAGACTTCATTTCATTCAGAGGTTATGGCGGAAAGGTATGTAACTGAACTGGAAGTTGATTTACTGCATATTACCCAGAGAAATAAAAATAATGCAAATGATGATTACTTTGGGCTCTGGATCCTTAGTTATCATTGAATTTCACGGTCTCATCATACAGTATATTTGAAAACTTTGTTTTTTTTAATACTACCACATACACATTTTGTGTTTATGATGACCTGATTCTGCATATGTACCCATGGTTGTGACTGAGAAGAGCACTGAGGGCTGCAACTACTACTTCAGAACTAATTGGGGAATTCCCATTTGGTTCATGATCATTTTCTTGCTGAGTGCTAATAGTAAACAGATTGTAAACATGATTAAATATACCGGCGGGTCACCTGTAAATACTCTCTGGTATGTCATGTTTATCAACACCACATTGCTGTTTTCAGTCAGCAATAGCATGATGATTCTTAAAAATATTGGAGCATTAGCCACACAGCTTACATGACAACATTTCTTTATTCAGCCACATGCTCTGCCAGCCTTGCTTAGAGGCATCTGGTGTTATAGTATCTGGTATTATATTCCTCTTTGCAGGGAGAAAATGTTGGGCAATAGTGACACTTGCATTGGTGACATGGCTGACTGGTCCTGGGCTTTCAGTCAACATCAAAATAAAAATCAAAAGATTAAAAATTGGGACTACTCTGTCCTCTCTTTAGGGCTTGCATAGCATGCAGGTTTAGTCTCATGCAGTTAAACAGTCTATGGAAGACTCTTCATGATTGACGTTTAGTCTTTTGGTGTCTAGCTCAACACCTGCTGTTGGGACTGTCCACCCAGCAACACACAGGCCAAGGAGACCACCCAGACCATGTCATTACAAGGTCTTCTAGGGCACTCACACATACTTTGTGAACACCCCACATGCCAAAGCTAACCAAAGGAAAAAGGACATCACCTCAATGATGAAGACATGTGGATATGCAACTTTCAGATTGGTGGAACCGAGTCTGAGCTGGAGATTTAGCATTTAGTAATCCTGGACTGGATGTTCATCCTGGACATTTGGGCAACTGAAAAATAATTTAACTCAGAGGTCTCTAATAACTTGATTGAACAAATTTCATCTTTTCTGATGGCACACAAGGGTGTCTAAAAGTCTGCCTCAAACTGTCCAGTTCAAGTTTTGGACAGAAATAAAACAATGATCTAATGGTTCCCAGGCACCAAAGATCTGCAAGGTACCTACAGCAGGTAGCACTCTGTGTTTAGCAGCCAGATAACTTGCCATCTAATCTGTATTAACCATTCCAGTGATCCGGCATGCTTCGCAGCTACGTCTACCATTGTGCCACCGTGCCCCATGTTAGGCATGCACATTTAGCATACAATAAAGCACCAGAAAACTTGTATACCAGTTCATACCGGATAGGTCTGCCCTGAGGATCTGGGAGGGAACATTGCACAGTCCTTACACTGGTTTGTTGAGGCCACAGTTGTGAATTCCGATGTTACTTGAGGCAGTGTTGAATGTCTATCGCGTGAAATGAGTCATGTGACCCGGACCCAATGAGACCCAGAGTCTTCTTACAGCCACACTGCTATCGTAATTCTTGTCGTGGTACACCCTTAAAATGTTCGTACAACCTTCAAAATCCAAACTTTACTTCTATCTCCGAAATGCTTTTACCCATCCAAAGAGCTCCAACTATTAAATCACAAAATCATGATTACTTGCCCTTCTCACAGTGGAAACAGCTCTAGAAACTTCCATAGATGTCCATCATTTTATATAGACACTGACGGACGCAACCACTGACGTGCATAGATGGCTTTGCTATGCATTTTGCATAGGCTCCAATACGAGTTTTTTTTTCTTTCAGCTGCATGATGCATGGATTTATGTACAGGTTTCATCAGCTTGTTTAGTTTAGTGCTTTTGCATGTACCATTGCAGGTAGTATATGTGCTGTTTTCTCAGATCACAGCTTAAATGCACTTTTGAGTGTGCATAAGGGCTCATTAATAATAACAATTGATACATTTGGCACTTGGATGACCATGCCACAAAGGTCTGGGTGCAGTGTCACTGAAGCAACATTAATATCAGTCAAAATAAGTGCTGCTGCTGCTGAGCTGCACCCCTGCATTGCATTCTGACCTGTAGTCTTAAACTTGTACAGTATACTGAGGGCCCATCAGGGCCTCTCTCTGTATTCAAGGTGACTGTAATAAGCTTTTTCTTCACTGAGCTGAATTGCAGTGAACAGCTTTTGCATTTAGCCAATGTCTGACCCAAGCACTCGCTTTTCCTTGTCCTTCAGACTGATCAGATAAGTCTTCTGCTCTTCTAACTCAACACAAAGAAGCTTACCTTTTCACTCAGTTGGCTTTGCAACCCTACCTGCTCCTCAGTGCACTCCTTGCTGTGTTGCCATAGCATCATATCCAATTACAGAGAGCTATGAACAAAAATAGCAAAGAGTGAAATACTAGAATTATTGTCACCTATCCCTGTGCAGCTTTAACAATAAGACTATGGTTACTAGCAAAGGCTTAGAGCACTTTACTTAGAGCACGGTCTTTGAATGTACAAGAATGGGGAAACATGGTCACAAGATGATGACTTTATCAGTTTTCAGCAAAAAAAAAATCTGAAGTAACCTGCCCTGAAGGTGTGGAACAAAAGAAAGTAGAACACAACTAACTGGTTGTTGCTTATTTTCCTTCATGCCCATACTTTCCGGAAAAAAGACTGACAAACTTCAAGAAAGATCAAACATATTCGTATATTTTGCACCTTGGAATTTAACTGCAGTTTTTTTAATGGATGAGAATCGGATTTCATCAATCAGATTTGTTTTAAGTTTAAGAAATATCTATTTCATTTTTACATTACCATTAACAATCTGTTCTGTTGCAGATGTGTACCACGTTTCCGAAGGTGGCATTTCGTCTTCAAGCAACTCGTACAGAATAATTTAGTTTACTTGTGGCCCAGAGTTTCATCCATATCATTTAAGAACTTATTAAACAGTAATTATACATCTGGAATGTACAGCTTTTTAGTTTGCTTCTCAGTGGTAATGAAATGCATTTAACTAGGCTTTGCCAATTGTTCAAGACAATACTATCAAAGCAGATTTAAAAAGTCTGTCCTTACTATCATCTGATATTGCACATTTACAACAATAAATCTTATCAAGTAATGCATTCCTGAGCCATGGTTTTCTGTATGTGAGTAAACTTTTTTGCATTCTTTGTGTCTCGGATATATTTTGGATGTCTTTACATTTCAGGTTAGGAATCTTCTAAAGAACCTGATGTACACTGAAGTACCACAAAAACTGGTATAGCTGTTAATACTCAATAGGTCCCCCATGGGATCTTGGAGGAAACGTTGCACAGTCCTCATGCTGATGTTTGTTGAGGCCCCAGCATTGAATCCCGCTGTTATTTGAGGCAGTGTTGCACGTCTATTGCATGAACCGATTCTTGTCAGCCAACACTGGTCACGTTCACCCAGAGTCTATTTACAGCCACGCTGCTGACTAAGATTGCTGCAATCTACAGTAACCTGACCACCTCACTTACCCCATCTGCCACCCAACTGTTCTTACCTCCTTTAATCACGGAGTCTTTATCTCAGTTTTTTCTCAGTGTCCCCAGTGGAGCTGCCCAGTCACATGTCAGAATTGAGAAGCTCCACGAGTAACTTCTGTCCCATCTCCAACCTCCCTTTTCTGTCAAAAATTTTGATCAATGATCCGTCTGAATTAATTCAGTCTGGTTTTCATTCACAGCATAGTACAGAAAGTGCCCAATCTGCTGACTCTGGTCATTTAAGCATTCTCATTCTTCTTACTCTCACTGCAGCTTTTGACACCATTAGCCACTCCATCGTTCTCTCTCACCTTGAATCCTCCCTCAACATTACTGGGTCTGTTCTATCCTGGCTTAAATCATCTCACTAACAGGCAGCAGCTCATCAGCATTAATAACTGCATCTCCTTCTCAAGGTGGCCCTCAGGGTTCAGTACTCAGTTCCCTACTCTTCAACCTCTACATGCTGCCCCTTGGAAACATCATAGGCAGTTATGGTCTTCACTTTCATTGTTTCATGCTGCTGACATCCAGCTCTATACCAACACTAAAACAGTCCCTCATGCAAATTTCCTCCACCCTGACAAGCTGCCTTGCTGAAATTAAATCTGGATGCATGCCAACTTCTTCCAACTGAACTGTGAAAAATGATCATAATTGCACCAAAAACCACTGTTCATAAAACTCAAAACCTTTGTCTTACTAGGGATGGCTTCACTCTGCACATATCCGTAACCTTGGAGTCATTTTTGACAGCAACCTGTCCTTCAAAAACACCATGTTAAAGAACATAGTTCATCTCCGAACATCACTCTCCTTTTCAGGTGCTGAAGACATGACGAATGGAACAGCATTCTCTGTGGCACATTATCCAAAAGAAACTCTAGCACTCAACATTCGGTATTCTGCTGCACGTCTACTTACCTGCTCACTCTTATGTTCACATTACACCTGTCCTTCAGAAACTTCATTGGCTCCCTGTCTCACAACAGATACAACACAAGGTTCTCCTTCTCACTCACAAAGCCCTTTACAATCTTCCTATCTCACTGTTCAACATGTTCAAGACTGTAATCCAAGTTCAAATCATTCACCAAAACCCTTCTCTATAGAACTGCTTCTAACCCGTGATAGGACTTCTGCTTTGTGTTTAACTGTTAACCTATGGAAATCATCTTTGAGTATCTTGGAAAGTATACATGAAAGGTCAGTCAGTCAGTCATTTTCTGTACCGCTTATTCCCAGTTACGGGGTCATGGGGGAGCCGGTGCCCAGCCGGCAAC
>JAOVYV010158586.1:0-10930 GCA_025674545.1 Hassar affinis
TCCTGCAAGAAGAATGGCTTAAAATCCCTCTGACCACTGTGCAGGACGTGTAGATGTCATTCCCAAGATGAATTGACTCTGTATTGGCCGCAAAAGGAGGCCCTACATCATACTGATAAATTATTGTGGTCTAAAATGACAGGTGTTTCAGTTTCATTGTCTAACCCCTGTATGTGCAGTCAACTGTGAATTCAGTTATATATCTGTGACTGAGTCTTGTGTGCTGTGTACGTTGTGATAACCTTTTTATAAGTAATGCATATAGTGAATATTAACTGCAATAAAAATTGGTTCCATCATAGCTTCAAGCATTCTGTGAAACTGACTGGAAGACTGAAAGCTCAGGACTATCAGAGAGCCACTGCTGGACCTTCAGGTAAGGCTCTCAGCTTCAAACTACTCAGTTTTATGCCTGGACAAGATTCTGCCTCACCACTCAAGTAAAATGTGTCTAATATTCTAATGTATAAAATGTAATGTGCCTTTTCATGAAAGTGATGCCTTTCTGTGATTTAAAAGAACGGTTAAGCCAGTGCAAAAATTCTCACCTTAGCCCAAATATAGTCCACAAACTACTGATTAAAGCTGTTTAAAGTTTGTCTCAGCATCAACATTTTTAGTGAACCACACTACTTCATAAAATAACACAATAACTGTATATTGTTTTAATACACAGTTTAGACATGTTCATTATAATCTGAACCATTTCTAACATTAAAATCCTCATTTAAACATAATGAGGCATTAAGCTGAAACTTAAAAGAGCCAAACCTCATGCAGAGAGTGTTTCCTAATGTCACATTTTCATTCCAGTGTTTGCTCTCCGCTACACTGTACATGAGGAAGTCTGTGTTGTTCTTCACTCACCAAGCCAGCTTTAATGGTGTCAGTGAGGCTTCTTTATTGTATACAATTGTATTGTATTGTATTGTATAGCTTTATTGTATTGTATATTGTATTGTATAACTTTAATGTATTGTATATTGTATATTGTATTGTATTGTGTATTGCATGTTGTATATTGTATTGTATTGTATATTGTATATTGTACTGTATAACTTTATTGTATTGTATAGCTTATTATATTAGCCTCATAGCTTCTGTGTGAAACTGGTCAAGGAAAATACGGGACCAAAATAATGGACTACATTAGTAGGACTTCATAAGCAGGAAACTTTGTAAATGTAATTCTGAGTTGAACTACTATTTGAATGTAAACAAATAGAAATGACTGCATTTTTTCCTAAATTGTGTTATAGATGCTGACACTCGTGATGTCTTAAAGATAAATGACTGTTTTCTCAATATTAATGAGTGTCTCTGTTTTATTGTTCATTGTTTACTGTCTTAATGAAATGAATTCTATGTGACTGTTCCTGGCTCATGGTTATTGTTATTGTTGTGATTAAACCAGCAAATTCAGACGAATAAACAGCATTGAAATAAAACAGTGCTGGAACCTTTTTAAGCAGATATTTGAGCTGCACCTTTCCCATCTGCTCACTATGTTAATGATGTCTGTTACACACATATAATACAAATCAAGGAATAAACTAATATAAATTAAAGAAGTAAAGTAGATCAGAAGTAAAGAAGTAAAGAAAAGTAGTTAAGAAGTAAAGTAGAAGTAAATCATTAAGAAAAGTCTGTGCAAAGTGCAATTCCCTGTCAACAATGCAACACAGTGCTCCTCTACAACACTGTTTCAAACATCAAGAGGTTTTGTATTTTCTTATAAAAGAGAAAATCAATTAAAGCCCTGTACTTTATCATGCCTTTAGCCACCATTATTAAATCATGGCTTCCCTTTTGTTCAACTTTGTTTTTCCTGTTTAGAAGGAATGAAGAAAATTCTGTGAGAACTCGTTTCACATTTTTTGGGATGAATATGGATGATCATTCTGTAAGAGTGATACTCCCTAAAGGAACTTGGGGGGGAAGAAAAGGAGCAATGTGCTTTTTGATATGACAATTTGCTATGGACTTCATAAGCAGTGCATAGATCCTTAAATGACTGTAATGATTTAATTTTTACGCCATTATTTTGGTCTACAGCAGTATGTGCATTGGGCTGGAAAAAAAACATAAAACCTGTCTATAAAGCCTGCACCTGTAAGACTATGATACTTGAGCAGCAGTGTCAACAGAGACATGTTGCATGTACATGTAGCTGTTAATTATAACAACTATCCAGACTTCCAATATGAGTGGACAAAGTTTGAGAGCAGCAGACATAGTGTGATAATGACATACTAGTCTAGCAGATCTCAATTTCAGCACATTCAGGTACATCTGGGGTCCTGGTTTTACAGATGAACATTACATTTTATCACTAAATGTCTTTCTTAGTGCTATTCCTGTTTCGCATTTTGGTTGTAAGTGTGGGGTGGAAGCTGAATTCCGGAGTGGAGAAGACAAAGCATGGCCTGGAGGCCTGGAATGGACCTGCAACATAGGCAGAAACATTAACAAAAAATACATAGGACATAACATGGTACAAAGGTTGTACCATTTATGAAAAAAAAAAACATTCTACAAGAACTTGCTAAAGAATATGAAATTATTCTATATTTCGAATGTGAGGAGGCATTCCACCTACTGAAAGACAAGTTGGTAACAGCACCTGTTTTGGCATATGCAGATTTTGCCAAGCCCTTTATCTTAGAAGTAGATGCAAGTAACATAGGTCTGGGGGCTGTGCTGTCACAAGAACACAAAGGAAAACCACGTCCAGTGGCATACACAAGCGGGGGGTTTCATCCTACAGAGAGGAATATGTCTAACTACAGTTCCATGAAATTGGAGCTTTTGGGGTTGAAATGGGCCATTAACGAAAAATTCAAAAATTCTATTCTATACAAAATCTATTGGGGGCCAAGTTTACCGTGCTCACCGATAATAATCCTCTGAACTATCTCCAGACTGCCAAGTTGGGTGCAGTTGAGCAGCGCTGGGCCTCACAGTTGGCTCTCTTATTTTTGACATCAAGTATCGACCTGGAAGCACCAATAGAGCTGCTGATGCTTTGTCCCGACAACCTGACTTGCCTGGTGGGGTGTTTTCTACCGCCTGACACATAGGCCAGGGGAGTACAAGGAGTTGTTGCAGTTGCTGCTACCAGAGACATTGCAGGCTGAAGTATTAACTGCCCTTCATGCCGACCATGGCCATCAGGGGTGTGAACGAACAGCATACCTGGTGCAGCAGAGGTGCTATTGGCCTAAGATGGGGAAGGATATTGAACGGTGGTGTCAGCAGTGTGCCCGTTGTGTAGCAGCTAAAGCTGTGCTTCCAAAGGTGCGAACTTTTCCAGGGCATTTGTCTGCCTCTATACCTCTGGAGATTCTTGCTATAGATTTCACTTTGCTTGAAAAAGCCAGTGATGGTCGAGAGAACGTATTGGTGGTGACGGATGTTTTTTCAAAATTCACACAGGCATTCCCTACTCCTGACCAAAAAGCCAGCACTGTGGTACATATCCTGACTGAGAAGTGGTTTTATGTGTATGGGGTGCCGCAACGAATACACTCGGATCAAGGTCGGTGCTTCGAAGGTGAGATGCTAAAAGCATTATGTAAATTGTATGGGGTACAGAAAAGTCGAACAACACCATACCACCCAGAAGGCAATGGACAGTGTGAAAGGTTTAACCGCACCATGCATGATTTACTGAGAACTTTGCCAGTGGAGAAAAAATGAAGATGGCCACAACACTTACCCCAGTTGCTGTTTGCATATAACACCACTGTGCATCAGTCAACAGGCCACACCCCGTACAAACTGATGTTTGGGAAGAAACCTCAACTACCCATTGACGCACTGCTGGGCGTTGTGGAAGAAGAAATGGTGGAAGGTATGGTAGGAGATTGGGTGAAAGAGCAGCAAGAGTTCCTACAGTTTGCTTATGCAAGTGCACAGTGGCAACTGACAGCAGCCACCATGCAGCGAGTACCAACCTTGTTAAAGGGGATTGCCCCTGTACCCTTATGGTACTATAGTCTATAGAAGAAATCACCTGCAAGGTCGGAACAAGATCCAAGAAATCTGGGATAGTACGCCGCATGAAGTGTTGAAGTGCCTGGATGGAAGTGGCAGAGTTTACAACATTCGCCCAGTAGATGGCCTAGGTCCTTCCCGAAACCTGCACCGGTCTGAACTACGAGTGGTCCCGGGACAAGTTACATCTCCAGTGGATTCATGAAGAGAACACCCAAGCATGGTTGAATCAGTGGAAGAGCATTTTTCAGAAAGTAGCAGTGAAGAGGATTACTTTTCTGGTCAGTGGGTGGTGAGGCAAGAGGGTGTTCAGGAGCTAGACCTGAACATAGAGCCCGTAGGAGACCCTGTCCCACAAGAGGGTGAGTTACCCCCATCAGTGGCACCACTGCCATTACGGCATTCGGCCCGTAAAACAGCCGGCCAGCATTAAAACTTGCACAACCTCCCACGATGAGTGGCCTTCCAGCGTGAGGAGGTAGGGGCTACAGCTCAGCCCATTCTTACAGTACACAGTATAGTCCAGTGTTTCTTTAGACGATGGTGACCCTTGTGGTTTGTTTGTCACCGGGATGGTGACATTTCAAAGTAGAAGTGGATGTGACATGTTGAAATGCCACAGCCAGCAAAAATAGCCACTGTTTTTTCCCTTTCCTTTTTATCTATGCATTACACTTCTTTTAACTGGTTAATAAAGTAGATTTTTAGCATATTACCGAGAGGCTTTTGACCCAGGGCAGTCCTTGATTCTTTACCCTTTGGTTAATCTGGAGCCTTTTAATTCAGAAAGTGAATATTGGGATTATTACCTTGGAAGGTAGAGAACATTCAGCCTATTCCATTCAGGTTTCTTTTCTCACCCATGTTGGAGGTTGTAGTGTCATGGTTGGGTTTTTTTTATTTGATTAAGGTGGTTTATTTGGAGAGCATTTGTTTAATTTTTGCAGTTTATTTAATTATTTATTTAATTGTCTATTTAATTAACTTATTTTTGGTGTGGGTATTTTAGTATGGTGGGTTGAATCCAGGCTGACATTGTGGTTCCTTTCTTTCTGAATGTTTATTTTATGATTACTGGTTTTATAATCAATTTAGGCCCAGATTTTGCTACGATGAAGTTATTTTATAAATGAGTTTGATATTGCTATGATGTGTTAATCTGTTTTCTAAACCTTACTAAATGTGTTAATATATCAGCCTCATAACATTCCTGTGTGCCTTATTTAGGCAATGTCTTGAGTTGGCTAGTAAGTAGCAATTGAATAAGGTAACCAGGGTCATACTACATATAATAAGATGAACTACTACTTTTTATTTTTTTGTTATGTTTGTTTTGCTACAAAATGTGACAAAGTATATCAACACTACAAAAGTGCTGTCAGAGAATTGCAGGGAGTCAGAGATGGATGCAAATGAAGCTTGTGTTGTCATGCTGAAAGTGCAGAAAAAAGGCATATATTCTGATTTTTGCTTTAATACTAGTTTTTTTACAAATTCTAATAATACTACATATTTTATCTTCTACACATGTTTGATCAATTTCATCCAAGGCTTAAATTGGAATTTCTCTGTAAGTTTTCATTCATAATTAGTCAACTTACAAATCCCATTACTTTGAGGAAAACTCAGATTGTGCTGTGAAATAAGATCTACACATGTATTAAACACATCTTAATCTCACACGATGCAGGCAGTCCCTGTGTGCACAAATGGGGCAGTGCTTGCATGATGAATGAGCTAACACAGGGGTGTCCAATCTTATCCACGAAGGGCCGGTGTGGGTGCAGGTTTTAGGGCCGGTGTAGCTTCTGCTTGGTTGGAAAGAAAACCTGCACCCACACCGGCGCTTCATGGATAAAATTGGACACCCCTGAGCTAACATGATTTAACAAATACTCCATAATGAACCTTTGTTAAGTGCACTCTATATTAACACTGTTGGTTTTGGAATAGTGTTGGTCAGGCATCCACATACTTTTGGCCTTTTAGCATAAATGATCTGGTGTCTGGGGAAGAAAACTGAACTGAAAAAACCTTTTTTTAGTGAATCTTAGATCCGTGACATTGACCACAGGTTTTACTCTCCTGATACAGTTAATCCCTGTTGTGACTAACAAACTAACTAAGCAAATGATGTGTTATGCAGAAATTATTATTTTGCAGTCAGAATGTAAAAGAATCATCTGATGTATCCTCTGAGAATTCTTTTATTAAAACATTACCAGATGTTTTACATACAAATAAAATCCTTCAAACAAATGCCTCTCACTAGCAACCTGATTATAAATGAAAAATATTATATTTATACATAAGCAACAAAATTACACTACACATTTATTTGTCCAATTTTATTATTTAGGAAAAGGACTAACTAAAGGACTTTCACCCTGTCCAGCACAGAAGGGGGAATTTTTTTTCTGAAGCAAATCTTTCAGGGAGCCAAAAGCCAAAAACAATGTCTCCTTCATCCCCAAGTATGACATGACCAGGTGACCTTTTGTATTTCTTTTATAATTTTTATAGCCACTTGGATGGTCTTATTCTCTTTGAATAAGCCTCCCTAGCATGGATTAACATCTGCCTCACTTTATTTAAGCAAAGTACTGCCTCATTTTTTGTTGCCCTTTTTGCCACGTTCTTGATCCTTCAAAGTAGAAAAATTATTTTTATCTATTTGTTTGGAATTTTAGTTTGAGGAAATTATTTGTTCCTGTGCAGGCGTGAGTGTGCGAGTGTGTGTGTGTGTGGGGGCCCACAGTTCCAACAGTTAATATCTTCTGTTCGAGTAACCAAAATACAATTATTTGTGTGTATTTGGGATGTGATTTTTGAATTTATTATTAATATCTATAGTACATTAAAATTCTAATTAATCCATTTGTTTTACTTTATCTTTTTTATTGCATATTCGAAATATTCTTATTTGTTGTTAGTTTAATCACATTTCTGGTGTTGCTGATATTTTCTTATTATTCCTTCCACCCCATGCTATGCCGCACACATTTTTAGTTTGGATACCAAGTATATATAAGTAATATTTCCAAGTAATATTATTTAGGGGTAACTGACATTTTACTGGGATTTGGGAGAACTAAGGGGAGATACTGGGCAATGGCTAGATTATAGTAGTAGAGCCTACTACGTCTAATTAATATTGTATTACAATAAGGAAGTTGCAAACACTGTGTAGGGCCCATAGTGTTAGGGACTTTAGAGCTGCAAGTTGAGGGTAAAGTAGGCAAAGCAGAAGGTTTAGTTAGAAGCATTTGATAATTCTGGACAGTCTTACCCAATTCAGTGTCTGAGTGTGTGTGTTTGGCTGTGGATGTTCTGTTCCCTGCATGATTCAATCTGCCTCCTCCATCTTGAATCGCGCATCTGGCAGTGAGTCTTGTTTACCTGGACAGCGTGCCGCAATATGTCCCATCTTGTTGCAGGAGTCGCACCTGTATTCCGACTCTGTTACCACGTTGTCTTGTTCTTAGGAGACAGTGGTGCTACTATCTCTGTGTTAAAAACGGGAGTTCTAAAGCCAGAACCATGTCTGTCAGGGGGGAAGACACTCGTAGTGGGAGCGATTGGGCTTCCTTTGGCCGAACCTTACACTGACGAGCTCTCCTGTTATCATGAAGAAGAGTTGCAACATTCTTTCCTGCTTTTGTCTTCCTGTCCTGTAAACTTGCTAGCGCGTGATTTAATGTGTAAATTAGGAATCACTCTAGTCTGTACTGCAGAAGGTATAGATATATCTGTATTAAATTTCCCTCAGATCCCTACCCCAACATGCGTGTGGATGGGATGGCATTTAGATAATTGCCTATGTATTGGTCCCACCTCCTCTCTTATTTGCACGATTTTGGCTATGATCTCTAACCCCTGTACATTCCAAATCATGTTGACTTCCTTGATTCAATTGAGCGGTGGCTGTGAGGAAAAGATAAATATGATGTTGGCCTAATGAAGGGTGTACCCGAGTTAATCATCACTCCAAAAGGTGATTACAGGCCGTGCACAGCTCAATACCTTCTGAAAAAGGAAGCAATAGAGGCATAACCCAGTCTTCAATAGTTTGTTGGAAAGAGGGATTATAGTAGAATGTCCAAATTCACGTCATTCTCCAATCTGGCCGGTGAAGAAAGCCTCTGTTCCTGGCAAACCAACTCAATGGTGTTTTCTAGAAGATCTACAAGGAGTGAACAAGGCTATTCTAACCCTCACACTATTCTGAGTCAAGTTCCTGAAGAAGCAAAATGGTTTTATGTCATTGATCTAGCAAATGTATTTTCCAGTCTAAAGGTGCACAAAGACTCCCAATTCTGGTTTGCTTTATCTTTTCAGGGAAAATCTTACACTTTCACTCGTGTTCCTAAAGGTTACATTGAATCTCCTTCATTCTTCAACACAGCACTGAAAGATGACTTTTCTAAATTCACCTTTCCAGGCTCCAGCATCCTGCTACAGTATTTTGATGACTTGTTGATTTGCTCACCTGATTATGATACCTGTGTAACTGACACTGTGTGTCTGCTTCATTTTTAAGCCCAGAACTGACCCAAGGTTGACAAAGACAAGATGCAGCTTGTGCGACCAACAGTCACCTACCTAGGTCACACACTCTCTGAAAAGGGGAAGTCCCTAGGCACAAAGTGCATTCCTGCAATTGTACATGCTCCAGAACCAACCACAAAGAAGCACCTTCTTTCTTTCTTGGGTATGATAGGTTATTGTCATAAGTGGATTCCAAATTATGCCCAAGTTTCTGCTCCATTACATGATATGGCACATAAAAGAATCTGATAGCCTCATCTAAGGTGCAATGGACTCCCGAAGTGGAGGAAGCTTTTGTAAACCTAAAAATAGCTTCGCAAAACTCTCCAGTCCTGGCTTTGCCTAATCCAGATAAACCTTTTGAGCAATTTGTTGATTAAAAGAATGGCTACATGACTTCTGTTTTGCTGCAAGGTCACTGGAATAAACTATGACCAGTGGCTTATTTCAGTGGTAAATTTGACATAGTGGCACACGGTTACCCTTACTGTCTGCATGCAGTAGCTGCAGCAGAGAAAGCAATCATAGCCTCTAGAGAAATTGTCGGATATGCAAGTATCACTCTACATGTACCTCATGCAGTATCAATGATCCTGTTAGAGAAACAGACCTCACACCTGAGTGCAGCCAGGTGACTGAAATATCACACTATTCTAAGTGAAATGCCAAATGTTGCTGTCAAGCGATTCACAGCTCTTAACCCAGCTACTTTACTTCCCACTGAACAGGAAGGAGAACCACATGACTGTCTGCGCACACTGGATCTTGTCCGTACACCTCGACCAGATCTTAAAGATGTAACTCTTGATAACCCTGATTTAATTCTTTTTGTAGATGGATACAGCTACAAAGATCCTGAGGGCGTAACTAAGTCTGGGTTTGCTGTGGTAACATTAAATGAAACTCTTATTTCAGGGAGTCTACCAGCACAAGCAGCTGAATTGATTGCACTCACTGAGGCATGCAAACTGGCAAAAGGTAAAACCTTCACTATCTACAGTGACTCCTGATACAGTTTTGGAGTAGTCCATAGTTTTATTAAGTTTCACACAGTCAGTATATGTGCTCAAACTGATACACTATTTGGTGATTGTAAATAACAGGTGTTGGATAAGATCACAAATAAAAGGTGTTGGATTATCAGTCCAATTAGTGAGCCATCTGGAGACACACACCAGCATATATGTTTACACCTGCTTCTGCTTGTCCTCCAACTCCCTTGTAGCCCACAAAGAGTCTTTTAGCATATTATCCTTAAAAATGGCTTTCAAGTTATATCCTGATTGTGTTCATAGCATATACATTTTCTTAAGTTTTCATGGCATTGTATGTATTGTGTAGTTGAAATGTACTTCGGACTCTACAGGGTATGCTACAGGGTGTTTTAAAAAGATAGACCCACTTTCAAAGCAGTATATTTCACATTGGCAGCATGTTACAATTACACAAAAAGTTCAACAAAATTTTGTTTGAGTAGCCATTCTATAAATGCTCTAACGTGCCCTCCACCTGATGTAAGGACAACATCGAGATGACAGTCCCAATCACCTCTTAAAATGTCTTCTTCCACTGAGGTCACCACGGCCTCAATCCTGTTTATGAGCTCATACAGATTAGTCGCTAATGGTGGCAAAAAAAAACATGGTCATGAAAAAGTCATGGGGTGGTGTAATGTCTGGGGATCTTGGGGGCCAAGAGTGTAGTGTCTAGTCTTGGGGTCTTGTGCAACCTATCCAGCATTGAGGCCAGGTGTCATTTATAGAATTTTGAACCTGCAGGTGTCAATATGACTGTCTTGCTGAAAAATGAAGTCATTGGAATCATGATTTCAAATTGGGTCCATCTTTTTGAAACAGCCTGTAGTTTGGTGCATGCACATAACTAACTTGATGATGATGACCAGTTAGACAACTCACACACCCAAGGAATAATGGTCCATGTTCTTTTAAGCGGACAACTTTTAATCCGTAATACAAACTTTCTTACATTCTTATACTGCTGAGCAATATCTACTGAATCTGTTGCAAACTAACTACTATGTGAAACAGATCTGTTTAGCATTGTAAACAGACACTCAATGAGATGCACCTGGTGGTGGCCATCTTTGATTAGCTCAAGGCCCACGCTGGGGAGTATAAAAGGACTGTTCTAGCCTCCCTAGCATGGATCAACATCTGCCTCACTTTATTTAAGCAAATTACTGCTTCATTTTTCGTTGCCCTTTTTCAGGTTTTCGTTACCCGTTTTCAGATTTTTTCAATTTTTATGAACTTATTTTATGAAATGTTCTGCATTGTAGATTAATACTAAAGTCATCCGAACTATGAAGAAATACATATGGAATTATTTAGTAAACAAAAAAGTGTTAAACAAACCAGAATAGGTT
>JAOVYV010158600.1:0-10929 GCA_025674545.1 Hassar affinis
GATGTCATTCCCAAGACGAACTGACGCTGTATTGGCCACAAAAGGAGGCCCTACACCATACTAATAAATTATTGTGGGCTAAAATGACAGGTGTTTCAGTTTCATTGTCTAACACCTGTATATTATATTTATTAAATATTTATTTTTTCCCACAACTATGGTGCTTTCATAAAGTAGGACGAGTGTTTCAGTTTCTTGAGCACTCACACTAAATATGTTAAACAGGGTACACCTGTATGATTTTAATTCTCATGAAAATAAAATGAAACTACTCCTGCCTGCGTCACCCATGCCGCGAGCCGGCCCTGCTCATGGGCCAGGTAGGACGCACCCTTGGCATAATTTTGCTTTGGGCCCCAGGAAGCTCTGATTTCATTTATTTATATATTTTTGCTGTACAGCATACAACAGTGTAGAACAGTGTACCCTGAAAAGCTTTGAAACAGTAAGTGTGACACTGTGTAGCCTGTGGGTGGAGGTTAACTGAAATGGTGTTTGCTACACAAAGAAAACGGCCTGAGAACAACAATGCTCCGAAATCATTTTTGCTGTAGCGATGGAAAGATGGTAAAAGGTAAAGCATTTATATACTAGTAAAAAGTGTGCAGTCACACAATTCTACTTAAAAAGAATTATGAATGAAAGAAATGTGGTTGATATATAAAACTGATATATCAGCAAGTGGGGCGACACGGTGGCTCGGTGGGTAGCACTGTCACCTCACAGCAAGAAGGTCCCGGGTTCGATTCCCGGGTGGGGCAGTCTGGGTCCTTTCTGTGTGGAGTCTGCATGTCCTCCCGTGTCCATGTGGGTTTACTCTGGGTACTCCGGTTTCCTCCCACAGTCCAAAGACATGCACATTAGGTTGATTGGTGTCTCTAAAGTGGCCTGAGTGTGCACGCATGTGTGTGCCCTATGATAGATTGGTGCCCTGTCTAGGGTTGTTCCTGCCTTGCACTCTAAGCTGCCGGCTAGGGACCGGCTCCCCCGTGACCCTGAAAAGGAATAAGCGATCAAGAAAATGAATGAATGATGAATGAATGAATATCAGCAGGCCAGTGTAGCTCAGTGGTTAAGACATTGCCCCACTGACCAGAAGGTTGTGAGTTCATTTCCCCTCACAGCCACTGCTGGGGCCTTAAGCGGGCCCTTAACCCTCAACTGCTCATGAGTGACTCACACTCATGATAAGGGTGTCTGCCAAACTCATGATAAGGGTGTCTGCCAAATGAAAGTGACACATTTTTGTCACTGTGCTTGCACACGGTGAAATTTTATCTTTAGAAATACACAGAAGGTCCTGTAGGCTCTGTGGGTTAGATGGAGAAGAGGTCTTGTGCTTTTCTGTGTCTGAGGGCTCCATGGTTACTCAATTGTAAGGCCATATGGTTTTGACTTGGTTTTGAAACAAAGGAATCTATACATTGAGGGCCTTTCAAGTCCTTTCCTTGGTCTATAAGTAACCCATCGTCCATCCAGTATTCTTCAGAGTACGGATCTGGCTTCTACGTGCTCTCCAAGCGCTCCTGGGGCTTGTAAAGATACTTGTCTGATTCTGTTATTATTTTATATTTGTATTAAGAAATTCCTTTACAAAGAAGACGGTGTCAGCAGAGTTCATTCCTCCAGTACGGTGAAATATGCAACAGGCACAAGGCAGGAACAACCCTAGACAGGGCGCCAATCCATCGTAGGGCACACACACACACACACACTCACACACACACATACACACTAGGGCCACTTTAGAGACACCAGTCAACCTAACGTGCATGTCTTTGGACTGTGAAAGGAAACCGGAGTACCAGGAGTAAACCCATGCGGACACGGGGAGGACATGCAGACTCTAATAGGAAACAAAATAACTACTCCAAGATGATTGTTTTTTCTAAACGTTGTATGAAGATGATGACCAAAATTAACTAATGAACTGCGGAAGCAGGGAAAAGGAAAACTCATGTACCCATGTGAGCAGATGAGAAACGTCCATTACATCATTAGGCTGTTTGTTCAGCTACCTACCACAGGCTAAACAGTGTGTGAAATATCCCCAGATTACTTGATAATTATTAGTCTGTTCAATCACTGTACGATGTGTAGTCTTTGTAATTTCCAGAATTTATTTGAGCTAGCTGTCAGTACTCCAGTGCACTGCTCACCACCCATACACTCAAGTAACCTATAATTACATTTAGAAACACAGTGAATTCACAGTAGTAGATTTGTTCCCTATTTATAAAATACATGCAACTTGCTCAGTCCTAGCCCCTTACTTTTACAATCACACCCTTTACTTTTTCTTACACTTTACTTAACAGACACTTATCCTGTAAAAGCAGGCTGTAATTTAAAGCGTTACCAAAAATAATTGGTCCCACACATCCCACACCAGTAATCCACATATCAACAGGAATACGAATTCTCATGTTTGTAAAGTGGCCTGTTTTCTAACTGCTCATTGAAGGTTTTCTTTCCTTTCCCCCCCCCATCATCATTCTGGTCCCCAGCACCCCCCTGTGTTAATTCCATACCACTGACCTTGTACTGGGAGGACAGTCAGACTGGCCACTGGAGAACGCCTACAGTAGTAAATCCCTGAGTCTGATACAGAGGCATTCCTTATCACTAGTGATGAATTAGGTAATATAGCGTAGCGCTGGTCTGGGTCACGTGTGTATAGGACAGTGTTTCCTTTAACTTGAGTAAAAATGGTGTCCGGTATCCCAACATTGTTGTGTTTTGTCCAAAATGGGTTTTTCATACTGCCACAGGAGAGCTTGAGGCTTGTCCCTTCTGTGCGCATCTGATTATAACTGGCTGTAAAAACATGAATATAAGTTTAATATCACACTGGGTACAAGTCACATATTGACAGAGCTGATAGTCAAATGAAATACTTATTTCTAAAAATAATACTAATAATAGTGAGTAGTAGCTCCTGATACTAGACCATGGTGTAGATATTGAAAATAAAATGCAACCTCTAACTGCTAATGATAACATAAAGGTTATGGAGCAGCAATGCGTCCTTTCTGTCCACGTCCCTTTGGCCACACTGTGTGAGTTTCAATGCATTTTTTTATATATAAATTACAAGCAGTAAGCAATACGTATCAAGCTTCTATGTCAACAGTTTTATAGCATTCTTAAGAAAACTATTGCTATGTATTTCACTCAAAATAACTAAAATGAAGAAAAACATACTTGGAGTTCATTGCAAACATACCTGATATTGGCATTTAACTTCATTATTGATTCATTTTGATACTGAAATACAAGGTGTTTAATAATGAAAAGTGCTCTAGTTGTCTCTAATTGGACTTGTGTTCATGTAGGCTGTGTTAAAGAGTGGTGCCATGTTGGTGAAAGTCTGCGGCTCCAGTGGCTTTTAGTCTGTTACTCCAACATGTGTGCCAGAGGACAGCTGCTAATGTGGCCCACATCTCTGCCAAAGGAAACAGATTGAAAAAAAACAACAACTAATGATTACATACCATAGAAGGGAGTGATGGTCAAATTCACCACTGGAAAATGATTGCAGAAGTAAATCCCAGAGTCTGGCAGAGAGGCGTTCCATATCAGGAGGGATGAATCAGGTAAAATCATGAAGTGGAAGTCTAGATCACGTTTGCATATGAAGAGGCCACCTTTTCTGAGAGAAACGTAGCGCTCCATTCCCCTGCCTTCAGTGTGTTTACTCCACTTCACATTCTCCTGATCGTCACAGCGGAGAATGATATTACTTCCCTCTGTGGCATTGGCTGTCGAACCAGGGAGAGCAAACAATAGGGATGGATAGATAGGTAGATGGATAGATGGATGGATAGATGGATAGATAGATAGATTTTTTTAATTGAATCACTTTGTGTAGAAAAAATATTGTTTAATATTTAAATATATATGAATAAATGTATGATATGGAATTGTATAATATGAATGTATCCATTAAGTATGTATACTGAAGTATCAGAAAAACTGGTACTGGAGTCTGTGCAAAATACATAGCAGTGTCACCTGTGCACATCACTGTTTGTGTCTCCCAGTGTGCATATAAATCAACAGATATCTATGGAAGCTTCCAGAACTGTTTCCTCCGTGAGAATGGTAATAGTTAATAATAGTTTAATAGTTAATAGCTGGTGAGATGAGTCGTAGCATTTCAGAGGTAGAAGCAAAGTTTGGATTTTCACATATGAGCGTTTCAAGGGTGTAACCATGACTACAGGAATTCTGGCAAAACCTCAAGACAGCAGCGTGGCCGTAAAAAAACTGTGGGTGAACGTGAGTGGCGTCGGCTGGCGAGAACCGTTTCATGTGATAGGTGTACAGCACTGCCTCAAGCAACATCGATTTTCAGTGCTGGGGCCTCAACAAACATCAGCGTGAGGACTGTGCAATATTACACTCCCTCTAAGACTCCAAGATCCTGTGGGGGATCTACCAAGGATTAACTTTTGACCAGTTTTTATGGCGCTTCAGTGTATATGTGTACCAGATGTGTGTAGTGTGAGGTGTTAGCTACACAATACTTTTATTAATTCTTATCTTACCTGTGTCTTCGCTCAGGGCAGAAATAGCTGTGTAGCTGTTCAAGGATGCCGATAAAACTATAACATAAAATAGCCACTGTGTATTGTTGTAATACGTTTTTAAAATGGCCAATAATGAATAATAATAATAATAATAATAATAATGATAATAATACACTGGTCTTATTCGCAACATCATTTAACTTTTGCAAAATATTTATACAATATAGCAACATAAACATCCATCCATCCATACCCGCCTGTGAGGTAACAGCGCTACGCACCGAGCCGCCACGTCGCCCCACGCAACATAAACATATAATATTTATTTCTTTATATTTCTAGCCTTCGTAAAAGTAAAGACTGAAAATATCTGCCTTCCTGCAGTCTTTTATTGCATCAGACAGCTCTTGTCCAGTAAACACTTGCTGTGTGTCTCAGACTGAAACTGGAAACGATAAACTGGGTCAGTGGCTTTATGTTGTGGAAGAATTGTTCTGTGGGTTTTGAAAGGTTAAAGCCCAGATGCTGTTCTTAACTTTCCATGACACACAGTCAGGCACAGGTCCTGTGGAAACTTCACTTCATCATCTCCAAACCTTGCTTCTTAAATTCACAAGAATGTCGGACTTCTGAATTCTCCTCATCTAATAAACATGCTGACATTTTTAAATGTTATTGGTAAACTTTATTACTTTTAAAAATGAAAGGTAACTGGGCTGAGGAGATGGAATAAAATGCATATTAAATAAAATGATTTTGCGCTTTCTTCTATGTAGTAATTAGTAAATGAGCTGGACTGGATTATTTTTTCTTCAGCATGTTTAAAATAGTTGTAAACAATAAATATGATAAGGGGACTGCAATGGGATGGCAAAAGCACACGAGTGTGACTGGTCGGGTGTGACTGGTCAGGTGTCCACAAACATTTAAGTTGTATTTTATCATGTTTTTAATAATTGACTATTTTGAGTTGATGCACAGTTCTGTAAAGAAAACGTATCCGCAGTTTGAATAAGCTGACCTAACAATCTGATGTGCTTATCTCACTTCTAATGATTATTCTGTTCATAATTATACCCATAAAAATAGGTCTACAAAATAAATGGCTTTAATTAAGCTACAACTTTACACATTAAGTGCAAATCTTAAATCTCCTTTGAGTACAAAAGGTTTCATTGTCTTTGAATGGACAAGAAGAGTATTTGTGTACTGACTACTACAATCTCCAGCCCATGCGCTTAACCTCAGAGTAACACCTACATTACGTCTAATGTCTAAAAACTGAGGTATGCAGTTTCAGTATTAAATCTTTCTAACCCGCAAATTGAATAGAATTTAGCCGTAATTATTATTACAAATTAAACCAATAGAACCGAATTTCTAGTTTTATGATTAAAAATAAAACATTAAAAAGATAAATGCACCCACCTTTTGATGGCATAACGGTCAGATTGACGAATAAATCAGCATCACAGTAGTAAACTCCGGAGTCTGAGACCGAAGCTTTCTTTATCAGGAGCGATGAATCAGGCAAAACAAAATGTCTGTTCTCACGTTTGCATAAGAAGGTGTCTAGATAATCTTGAACAATATAAATGACCTCCTTGGTGTCCTGTGTGTATTTCTGCCAGAAGGCTTCCTTGGCATGGTTACAGGGCAGTCTGATGTCACTCCCCGCTGTGCGGCTCTGACTGAATGTGGCTGCAAAAGCATGAAAGTTTGTTCATTTTCCCAAAACAAAACACATGCAATGTATATTTATGTAGAAACTGCGATTAAAAAAAAAATCTGTCCAGGGCCCCATTCTCTATAAATAGATTACTCAGTTTTCCGGATTGGACTTGTCTTGATCTCAGATGTCTGCTTGTTATTTGTGAACATTGTTAGAGTTCATTTATATATTTAAAGTGAGGATTTAATGCTGTAATTGATCTTCACATGCACACTGATATTCAGACTTCAGCTGTATCTGTAGTTATGAACAAGCTGAAGTGAGGAGCAGACCAGCACCACTGTCTGTAATGTGTCATTTACGTCTCAGATGTAAATACACTAAACGTACATGGTGTACTTTATCCATTGGTGAATATTCTACAGTGTGAATTTCATTAAGCTTTTCAATCAACTGTTCAGTACATTTACACTCACTGCATTTGGCATACGCCCTTATACACTTATCTAATTTACACAACTGAGCAGCTGAGGGTTAGGGGCCTTGCTCAGGGGCTGTGGTGGAATTTGTACTCACAACCTTCTGGTTAGTAGTCCGACATCTTAACCACCAAGCTACACTTCCTGTATGTGTAATGTCTGTCTCAGAGTGAAACTGGAGACGAGAACTGGGTCAGTGGCTTTAAGTGGTACTGGTCTCTCCAGTACACACAGTCAGGCGTGGGATTTTTTGTGGAAACTTACACTCTTTTGCTCTATATATTACTGAAAATACTAAATATACAACTTACAACCATCATCACTGACCTGATGATGGAGTCACAGTCAGATTTATCCCTGAATTCCCATCACAGTAGTAAACCCCTGAGTCCGAAAGTGAAAGACTCTTTATCCAGAGTGACCAGTCAGGTAACACAGTGTAGCGATCATCCTGAGCCGGCTTGTACATGGTGGTGTCTTCCTCATACTTAATAATAAGGAGTTCCATGCTCCCTCTCCAGGTGTGTCTGCTCCAAGACACATTCCCGTCTTCTTCGCAGTGGAGGATGATGTCAGTCCCCTCTATGCCTCTTTGTCTAAACTGGGCTGTCAACGTACAAACGATTTGTTTCAGAAATATTAATTTTCTCATCAAAAAACACATAAAAGTTTTTTGAGAAGCTCATGATTAAATCCAGCACAGACCCACGTGCTACAGAGCTACGTTTTCATGAAAAGACCAGAAATAATGCTGAGAAAAACATGTTGAATGTAAATTATAAATCATATATTATAAATTAAATTCCATTTAACCTGTCATTCATTAATTCATCTTTAGATAGTTTTTTTTATCCTGCTCAGGGTAATGGTGGATCTGAAGCTTATTCTGGTAACATCAGGCACAAAGGTGTAAACTACACAAGGGACAGCACACACACTTTCACATTTACGGCCAATTAACATTTGATGTCCTGTTTTCGGGAGGTGGAAGGAAACCCAGAAGAAAGCATAATAAACACAGCATAGAAAAATTCCTTCGACAATAAGCCGAGCTCAGGTTCAAGCCAGGGATCTGTTAGGCACAGATGCTATTTACTGCACCACCAATATAACCTCCTTCAAAATACATATCCAGTAGTGACATGTAGGATAACATAAACTTATGTCTCTATAAAAAAGCACAAGACATTGTAAATCATGATGAATGAATGTAGAGCTTGATAAACTAATTTTACTTTGACATCAATTCTAATCTAATACTTTACCAGACTGAGCGGAGAGCACACACTCCGTGAACAGGAGAGCGAGAAAAATATAGTGCTTCATCACCGTCTTCTGTCTCACACTCAGCAGGACCTAACAATGATATCACGGCAGAGGGAACTTGCATTTAACTCTGCAGAAGAAAGGATGTGGTATAAACGAGGACAGCTGTGGTCCAGGTGAGAGTGTTGGGTAGTTTGCAGTCCTACGCAGTAGATTTCCTGTTATTCATGGCTGAAAAAGATTCACACCACTCTACACAAGTAGATTTTCATGTATCTCTTTAATAATAATAATAAAAAAAGATGATCGATCCACAGTACTGTGCACTATAACGTCTTTGTAATGATCCCACATGGAGAGTGGAGTCAAGTGCAGTATGTTTATTTAAACAGATAGATGAAGGTAAAAATACAAAAGAATAGTCCAAAAAGGCAAAAGTACACATAGTGTGGGACAAACGTGGGGCTGAGCAAAAATACAGGAACAGAAAGTCCAGGGGAAGATGGAGGAGGAAACCCATGCTCTGCCAGGGCAAACTGCAAAAGAGAAATGAAACAAAGAAAAACCAAGGCTGAGAACAGGACAAACAAATCTAGGGCAAAAACACAAACCAGGAAGTAAAAAGAAATGGGATGAAAATACTTAACTTTCACAAAGCTTAAGGCGAGAAATAGGCAGATGCAAAGGCTTGACTTGCACGTGCAAAAAAGCTGATCTGCACTGAGGGAGTAAAAGTCCTTCTTTAAATACCCTCAGTGCAAATCTACGAAATGCCCGGAACATTTGGCAGGTGTAGTTGATTTCCCCCTGCCGTTGTGGTCCTTGTAGTCCTTCCTGTAGTTCCGAAGAGGGCACTTTTTTTTTTTTGTCGCCCTCTCTTGGTCACGGACATAACAGAGCCCCCCCCCCTCAAGGGGCTCAAGTCCAGGATCCCTTTATCCTTCTCTTGGGACGTCCAGGTTTCCTTGGTGCAGGCTTGTGAGGGTGTCTAACGTGGAAGTCCTGAATCAGTAGTGGGTCGAGGATGTCCTTTACGTGTACCCATGAATTTTCTTCTTGGCTGTAACCCTCCCATGCCACCAGGTACTGTAGGCCCTCTCGTCGCCTCTTAGAGTTGAGAATGTCCAAGACAGTGAATGTATTGTGGTTTGACTCAGGTTGCTGATCTGGGTGAGGATTAGGTTCTTATTCCCTGGCTAAGGGTCCTGGAATGGTGTGCTTTAGTTGGCTAACGTGGAAGGTGGGATGAACTTTACTGTGGCGTGGGAGGCAGAGTCTGTAAGAGACATCATTTATATGTTTGGCAATAGGATATGGACCTACATACCTGGGGCTGAGTTTCTTGGTGGACATGGGATTCCCAAAGGCCTTGATGGACACCCAGACTTGATCGCCAGGTTGATACTCCAGTGTGGGTCCTCGTCGTTTGTCTGCCGTCCTCTGCATTTGTGCCACAGCCTTGTTGAGACGCTGAAGACACGCTCCCTCCTTCTGAACCAGGCATCAACGCCGGATGTATCTGTGGGTGTGGGCGTTCCAAGGGTACAAGGGCGGCTGTTGCCCTAGTACCACCTCAAAGGGGGTGAGGCCTGTGGCAGTGTGGCGGATGGAGTTCTGTGCATATTCAGCCCAGGGGAGAAAACGGGCCCAGTCTTGGGGTCGACGCTGGCAAAAAAGTCTCCGAAATTTAATGAGTTCTTGATTAACTCTCTCTACTTAGATGTAAATTGGGTGCCTCGATCACTAACTATATCCTCTGGCAGTCCAAAATAACGGAACAGGTGCTGGAAAAGGGCTTCTGCTGTCTCTAGAGCTGTGGGCAGGCTTGGTAAAGGCAGAAATCGGACACTCTTGGAAAACCGATCTACAAGAACTAAAATAACAGTCTTTCGAACTTTTGTACCTCCTTACTCATGGTGGGCCACCAATACTTGGCCTGTAACAGTTCCAAGGTGCGTCGAGTCCCTGGGTGGCCTGACCCTGGCGAGACATGAGCCCAAGTCATAAGGGCTCCACGGTGAGCAATGGGCACAAACAGTTTACCTAGGGGCACTGTGAGTGGAAGACAGGTGTTCTGTGCCTCTTGAATTTCCTGATCCAAGTCCCAGGTTATGGCATGCATGAAATGAGTTTCAGGTAAAAAGGTTCAGGGCTTGGCAACGATTGAGTCTCTTAGCTGACTTTAGATACTCAAGATTCTTATGGTCAGTATACACAGTGACTGGATGTTTGGCTCCCTCCAACCAGTGCCTCCATTCCTCAAACGCGAGCTTGATGGAAAGTAGCTCTCTGTCTCCTACATCATAATTACGTTCAGCAGGAGACAGCTTTCGAGAGAAGAAGGCCATTGGATGGAGCTTTTTTGGTGTACCTTGGCGTTGCGATAAAATGGCCCCCACTCTTTGACTTGATGCATCGACCTCTACTATGAATGGGAGTGTGGGATCTGGCTGTTTTAAAATAGGCACAGACGTGAATGCTCGCTTGAGGTCACAAAAGGCTCGTTCTGCTTGGGCATTCCATTTAAATTTCTTGGCGTCACCTTTGAGCAAACTTGTAAGGGGAGTGGCGATGATGCTAAAGTTTCAAATAAAACGTCTGTAGAAATTTGCAAAACCTAAAAAGCTTTGTAGTTCTCAGACTGTGGCTGGACTTCTCCACTGTGTGACTGCCTTTTGCTGATTCATAGAGATCCCTGCTGGTTCAATCTGATAGCCTAAAAACACAATATGCGTTAGATGGAATAAGCATTTCTCCCGGTTGGCGTACAGCTGGTTCTCCAGGAGGTGTTATAGCACTAGGCAGACCTGGCGGATCTTTTTTCTTACTTCTTTTTCCTGAGTCTTTTCTCTCTCATGTGGTCACATTCTCTATGCTGAACTGCATTGCTGTCGGAGTTTCAGCTCGAAATTGGAGAACTCTTGGCCTCTGCTAATTCTCTCTCCTCCACCATCATTGTTCTCGGTGATTTCAATATCCA
>JAOVYV010158619.1:0-10925 GCA_025674545.1 Hassar affinis
AGAAACTAGAATATAAAACATGTTTTCAGTTATTTCACCTTTTTTTGTTAAGTACATAACTCCACGTGTTCATTCATGTGTTTTGATGCCTTCAGTGAGAATCTACAATGTTGAATGAGAAGGTGTGTCCAAACTTTTGGCCTGTACTGTAATTAGATTTGGAATGATGCTGTTATATGCTGGCAGTTATAGTGCACTGTACGGATTACATGTGGAAGGTGAGATTACATTACTCCACTGGTTTCCTATGGCCCAGAATGGAAATAGGTGCAACTGAAGGGTAAATGCATGTTTTAACTTTTGAATTTACATATATGACTCAAGTGTATTTAATCATCTGACTCTAATTTATACAAAAATAATCTTAAAGTCTTTACTTACCATAACACAATTACACTATAATTCATTAACCTATATTTTCAGCTGCATTAGTCTAAATGTTTGTGTGATGCATTAACCTTTAGGTCTGTTGGGATTATTACATAATCTCCTGATCGTGATTGTTTGAGATAACCTTGATGATTTGCACTGACTGTGATGATTTTCTACAGTTATTTTATTTCAAACTCAAGAAACAGAATATGAATTACATGCATTTTTATCATTTGCTTCTTAGTTACTATTTGAAGAGAGAAAATGTCTTTCCTCTTTAATCTAAATGTAGCTGATCAGCCAAGACAGGTTTGGTGTGTGGTTTGTTTATTTAGTGTTGGTGCTGGACCTTCAAGGCTAATGCTGCTAACAAATAAGGGAAGCATATGTGGCTTAGCATCATTCAAGCTGCATTCGTTAATCACTAGAAACTCGGGTGTGTAAACAGTGAGAACGAGCTAGCAAATATTTAAAAATGTGATTTGTGAACGACATCATTTTTATTAGCAGCATTTGAAACAAACATGGATTCTGACCTAGTTGCAAAGCCACACTTAACACCACTGCTATGGGCACAATTTGGTTTCAAGCTAAATGAAAAAGGAGAAGCCAAAAACTTAGAGGAGGTGATTTGTTGGATTTGCAATAAAATGGTTTCTGTAAAAGGTGCTAATAAAACAAACCCAAGAAACCATCTGCAGATCCACCAGTTCGCCAAACTTGGAAAGAGAACTGCACCCGTAGATTAATCCCGGCAGCTGGCAGGAGGCTTTTGGGCAAGTATTGAAATATCAACATGATAGTACAAGATGGTGTACATTAACTGACAGTGTAATGCAGCAGTTTATAGCCAAAAAATTGCTGCCATTCAGTGTGGTACAAAACAGCGCTAAAAGAAATGTTGCAGAAGTTTGACAAGCAGTACTAATTACCAAGGAAAATGTACAATTCCAAAACAACATCAACATCTCTCGGAAACGTGGGCAACTCATCCTCCTGCACTTGGGTCCTCCTCTTCAGATTCAGATGCTTTATTTGTCATTTCAAATACATGCACGCACATACTGAAATGAAATTACGTTTCTCTGGGGTCACAGTGTACTAACATACTCTTCATACAGAACAGTCTGTGAACACATAAAAAATCTCCTCAGCACATATAGGCATTGGATTGACAATAAACTTCAAGCAGTGAGAGGCGTGTTCATAAGTAGAAGGGAGAAGGAGCCAGAGGTTTGCTGGCAAAAGCTCTGTGCATAAAGTTTGCGATGAGAGGCGACGCCAGAATGCTCCAACAGTCTCTGTGGGTGAAGGTGCAGGTAACCATGACAACGTCCTTCAGGGAGAGATTTGTTATGGAAGCCAATGCAGATAAGACATTTGCTATGGTTACCAAGAGACAGTGCACAGATTTGAGTACACATACTCTATGAAGTTATGCGGTCTCCCAACTGATAAATCCTCTTCTGCAGAGCCGTAAGCCTTTCCATGATCGATTCCATATTTCTATTAACAGTCACTGACTGAGTTCCAACAGCTCTGCCCACCCCATCAATCATGTAGGGCAATTTCTGTGGGCATTCGATGACTGACCCCACTCTTTTAATTTCCCGATACACCAGGTCAACGCCTAACCCAATCAGCAGAAACCCAGTGATCAATGCTCTTCCGAATAGGTAGACATCCCCCACATCCTTTAGAGTTAAAGGTGCGATGCCCATTCACTCCATGAGTCCATCACATATCCAGCTGAGAATGTTCCGTCTGGACATGGGGGTCATCCCACACCATGACTCCTTGTTGAAAAAATAGTATCAATTGCATTGACAGACCACTTAATCAATTCCTTTCTTTTGGTTTTCGAAGAACAGTGTCTTGATGTGATGTGAGAAGTGAGGGGGAAAGGGGGGAAATACATGTGAGAAGGCATGCCATGCAGTGGCAGTTTCAGAGGGATGGCTCTTTTCAAACCTTTTAGTTATTCGTAATAATACAGAGTGAGGTAAGCTAGGGTCAGTTATTTGTTACATCAGGCCTCTTAGAGGGTCAGCAGTAGCGGTCATCCCTGAGGTAAGTTAAGCCCCTTTATATTTTCACCCACAAATAATATAAATAAAGAAACAATAAAACACTTTTTTACATCACTCCCTAAAACACATTCCAGTTCTTTATATACATACATACTTGTAAATATTAATCCTCATCCTTTTCCTCCTTATTGGCACCAGTCCAATAGCACTAAGGTTCCATGTTTGAGGTTAAGGTTCCTCTCTCTCCCCACTCTCCCTTTTCCCAAATATATGTATATGGGATACGCGAACCTGAGCAGTGGCGGGGCATTTTCAGGGCTGAGCAAAAGACTCAAGGACAAACTTGTGATCCCCATCCCACCTTTCTGCCCTCTATGACTTGTACGTTTGGGTCAACATCATCACCAGGCCATCCTCTAAGCCTCTGAGGCCGGCCAAAGGCCAGGGCCAGATCAGATCCAGGGAGTCATACCTAGGCCATTGTGTCACCTCCCCTTCTGGATTCTCCCTGCAAGGACTAGCCACCTACAGGTGGTCCTGGGCATCGACTGGCAGACATGGTTGGTGTTTGCCTAGGCTCCCCTCTGCCAAGAGTCATGTCCCTGCTGGGCTTACCACTGCACTATAGACTTATATCTTATTTGCATTCAGCAGGGGAGGAGTGGAAGACAACATTCATAACACCAATGTGGCTCTATGAATATCAGATTATGCTGTTTGGCCAAAAGAATGCCCCAGCAGACTTCTAGTAGCTTATAAATGATGTATTGTGAGAGGCTCTGGGTAGATATGCTTTTTTTATACACTTACTGGAACATCCCAACAGCAAGGCTGTCAGCCTAGAACTAACAACAGCATGAACAAATATTTCTGCATCTTGCTGCAACATTATTTTTCTTATTTTAGCAGTGTAGTAATATTATCTATGTGAGCTTCAAATGAAAGACTGAAGTCAATAATCACATTAAGATCTTTTACAGCTGCACATTGTCCCGTCAACGGCCACTAGGGGCCGCCACCTGACCACAGACACAGACTCCCGCAGAGGCAGAGTAAGTCGTACTTCCAGCTTCACCCGCAGGTAGCTGGGCCAGATTATCTCCACCTGCGCCTTGTTTGGGAGGAGAGCCCGCATTGGCTCTCCCTCCTTATTTAAGGTGCTTTCTGGCTGGGCTCCCTTGCGGGTCAATGTTGGTGATTCCCTCTACGTGACTTCATCCAAAGCTAATCTTTGTTGTGCAATCTTTGTTCTGATCTAGTTAGCTAGAGTAAAGTCTGTTTTGTGTGTTACTTGTCTTAGCGTTACACGCTTTCTGTTTGATTTGATCGCATTAACTAACTCTGTCCTTTCGATTTGGTTTTTGCTTACTTGTGAGACAGATCTTCAAGCCAGAGCGTGGAGCAGGGACTGACGTCTGTTTTTGGAGCAAGGACTCCCTTCCGCCTCAGTGTAGTTTATGTTTTGTGTTTTTCCCTTTTGTTTCGCTCCCGCTCTGTGCTGTTCCTTTGTTTGTTGAAGACTGTAATAATAAACTCTGCATCTGCTTCCGAAACATACTGCTTAGGAGTACATCCTTACAGATTGACCCGCCGTCACAATGGAAGCAGCGGAGTTCGTTAAACTCCAGAAGCAACTGGAGAAGGAGTCACATTCTCTTCAGGAAGCAAGAGCCGTGATACAGGAGCTCGAGGCACGCGCCCTGCGCGTCGGTTCGCACCAGGAACCCCTTCCAGTCGCCCTACCAGAGCGATATGGTGGTAACCCCTCGCAATGTGCCGGGTTCCTGCTACAGTGTGAACTGTTCTTCGCAGCTCACGGCTCCCTCCCTGATGAGCAGAAGGTGGCTCGACTCACTCATCGTGGCCGCGATCCAGTTAGACCATCTGCTACGAACCCGATCACTGGCGCCACCCCGGTTCAAGGAGCCGTCCTGCCATGCTCCTCCAGAGGACCCTGAGCCCATGGTTCTCGGACCCGTGCAGCTTCCCAGGTGGAGAGACAACGCAGAATCCGGTCCAACCTCTGTCTATATTGCGCGGACGCCGGTCACAGGGTTAAAGGCTGCCCTGTTAGACCGGGGGTGGAAGCCACCTTAACCTTTCCAGAGCTAATAGTAACCGTGCAGATCACCTACCTGAGCGATGTTTTCTCTCTCCCAGCCCTGATTGACTCCAGAGCCACAGACAGCTTCGTGGACCAGGCCAGACTAGCCAAGCTAGGGATACCGACCATCCAGCTGTCTCAACACCTCCACATTCGGGGCATTGACGGAGGTCCCATCGGCGAGGGAAGGGTGACCCATCGCTCTCCACGACTTCACCTCTCCGTGGGTGTGCTACATCAGGAGGAGATCGAATTTCTAGTGATCTGCTCCCCCACTTACCCTGTCATTCTGGGCCTGCCGTGGATGAGCCGCCATGACCCACTGATTTCTTGGAAGCGACATGAGATATTGGCCTGGGCTCCTTACTGCTTCACACACTGCCTCAGTGCTCACCCCCTCCCCCTGCTTACCACCAGGGTAGAGAGCCCTTTTGTCGATAAGGCAGTTGGTATACCCAAGTGCTATGCTCATCTTCAGGAGGTCTTTAGCTGCCGGTGCGCCGAGGGATTCTCCCCGCACAGGGAGTTTGACTGCAAGATAGAACTTCTCCCCGGGTGCACTCCTCCTCACCAGAAGATCTATGCCCTGTCACTTCCTGAGAGAGAGGCGATGGAGGAGTACATCTGGGAGACGCTAGTGGCAGGCTACATCCGGCATTCAAGTTCCCCGGCCTCCGCCGGGTTCTTCTTTGTCTCTGTAGAGAAGAGCCCCTGGCTGTGCATCGACTGTAGAGGTCTCAACAAGGTCAGTGTGCGCTACACCTTCCCTTTGCCACTTGTCCCTTCCGCCCTTGAACAACTGCAAGGGGCAAAATTCTTCACTAAGCTCGACCTGCGGAGCGCTTACAATCTGGTATGGATCCGTGAGGGTGACGAATGGAAGACTGCCTTCAGCAACTCCTCCGGCCACTTTGAGTACCAGGTAATGCCCTACGGTCTGGCTTCGGCTCCCAGTGTGTTTCAACACCTAATTATCGAGGTACTCTGGGACATGTTAGGTAAATTTGTGATCCCCTATATTGATGATATTCTGGTCTTCTCCCCCGATTTTCAGTCTCATGTTGGTCACGTGTATAGGGTGCTCTGGAGGCTGCTTGAGCACCAACTTTTTGTCAAAGGGGAGAAGTGCCAGTTTCATCAGGAGCACATTGAATTCCTGGGATACCACATTGGGCCGGAGGGGGTAGCAATGGACCCAGGGAAGGTCACAGACGTCGAGAACTGGGGAGTCCCAAAGACTCCCAGGGACCTCAGAAGGTTTCTTGGCTTCGCTAATTTCTATTGACGTTTCATTTGGAACTTTAGCAGCATGGCTAGTCCCCTCACGGACCTGCTGAAAGGCAAGCCCAGGAGATTGAGTTGGACGCCCTTGGCCCAAGAGGCTTTCGACAGACTCAGGAGAGCTTTCACATCGGCCCCCATCCTCAAACAGCCTGACCCCGAGCTACATTTCATTGTGGAGGTCGATGCCTCAGAGGTTGGTGTGGGAGCCATCCTGTCACAGCATCACGGCAAGCCAGCTAAAATGCATCCTGTAGCTTTCTTCTCCCGTAAAATGTCCAAGGCCAAGTGCAACTACGACGTGGGGGATAGGGAGCTCCTTGCTGTCAAACTAGCTTTAGAGGAATGGAGGCATTGGCTGGAGGGCGCCAAACACCCCTTCATCATCTTCACCAACCATAAGAACTTGGAATACCTCAAGGCTGCTAAACGACTAAATCCCCGTCAGGCCCGGTGGGCTATGTTTTTTGTTCGCTTTGACTTCATTATGTCTTACCGCCCCAGGTCCAAAAATGGTAAAGCTGACCAGACTATTTGATAAGGTGTCTGATAATGTTATACAACCTATCATTTCTCCCTCTAAGTTTGTTAGCAGGATCACCTGGGATCCGCATCAGACAGCCCAGGAGAAACTCCAGCCAGTGTCCTCCCGGCCTGTTATTTCTCCCAATGAAGTTCCGCAGTCGCCTCATTGCCTGGGTCCACCTTGCACCTGGAGTGGGCCACCCTGGAACCCGGAGGACCCTGGAGCTCTTGGCAGGCAGGTACTGGTGGGACAGTATGAGCAAAGACATTAATGACTATGTTTCCTCCTGTTCCGTTTGTGCTAAGGCTAAAGTTCCCAGGTCCCTGCCTGCTGGCAAGCTAGTGCCCCTGCCTGTCCCAGAATGTTCGTGGTCGCACATCGCAATTGATTTCGTTACCGATCTACCCCCGTCAGAAGGTAAGATGGTCATGTTTGTTATTGTGGATCAGTTTTCAAAATCAATCCGATGTGTGGCTTTGCCTAGTTTGCCTACCGCCTTAGAGACAGCTGAGCTCCTGTTTTTCCACGTCTTTAGTTACTTCAGGATCCCTGAGGACATCGTCAGCGACCGTGGGCCCCAATTCACGTCACGAGTTTGGAACAACTTCATGAATAAGCTCGGGGTCATGGTGAGCCTCACCTCAGGATACCACCCTCAAGCCAATGGACAGACTGAAAGGTCAAACCAAGAACTCTTGAAGTTCCTGAGGATGTTTTGCCATCGGCGTCCTCAGGACTGGGTGAGGTATTTGCCTTGAGCGGAGTATGCCCAAAACTCCCTTAAACATTCTGCGACTAACCTCACCCCTTTCAGTGTGTCCTAGGGTACCAGTCTCCACTGTTCCCGTGGGACACCACCGAGACAGACATGCCCGCTGTGGACTTGTGGTTCAGGAGGTGCGTGGATCAGGAGGTGGTTGAAGTGGGGGAGGGACACCAAGCTCCAGGGCCAGTGGAGGCTGAGGCCACCTTCACGGTTCACAGCATCCTTGATTCCAGGAGCAGAAGGGGTCAGGTATTTAGTGTTTCAGGTATTTTGAGTATTTAGTGGCTTGGGAGGGGTACAGCGCAGAAGAAAACAGTTGGGTCGGGGCCAAGGACATTTTAGACCCCCTTCTCATTGCCGACTTCCCCCAGCGGCACCCCAACAAGCCTGCCCCCCGCAGGACCGGCAGGCCCAGAAAGAAGAGGAAGGCTCCCGGAAGTAGCCCTTTGGGGGGGGGCTCACGTCAGTGGCCACTAGGGGCTGCCACCTGACCTCAGCCACAGACTCCCGTAGAGGCAGAGGAAGTCGTCCTTGCCATTTTGTGCTCTACATTAGTTTTGAAAGACTGTGCAATAAAACTCTGCATTTGCTTCCTATTCACCGCCTTGGAGTAATCCCTTACACATGGTTAGAACCACTGGAGAAGGAACTGTCAGAGTATTTGAAAGGGTTAACTTCTGTTCTATAGTTCCTGTTTCACCAGGTGAAGGATCTATAGGAAATAGCTGCAAGCCAATCAGAAAGTTAGGGGACGCCTCAATTCCAGATGGCCCTAAGGGTATTAATGCAAACTCACACGGACTCCAGTGTTCACTCTTAAGACTGATGTTCCTTCATAACCTATGATTTGCATTGACGCTCATTTTGGATTTTTAAAACTTTACTGCTTGAGGTTCTTTTTCTTATCCTCAAACCTGTGAGGAATGGGAAAAGATTTCTCCATGACACATTAAATCTAATTTATTCAAATGAAAAGTGCACTTACCACCCAGCAGAGAAGCACCAAGAACACTGACTATGGAGAGAAAATAAAAAGGAGAAATTTCATTAAACAGTGATGTAAAAACTTAAAGCTGTTTTTTGTCTAATAATCTTAATAATCTTTATTTATTATTTATTTATATATAATCTTTATTTAATGTGTTCATTACAGGAGAGCTTAGTGGATTTCACATTAGATTAGGTTTCACACAGCATCACAGACCTACTCAAGGGGGCTTCCAAAGTCTTGAGGTTGAGTCTGGGTGCCAGACAGGCCTTCCAGCACCTTAAAAGGCCTTCACTATGGCACCCATCCTGAGCCAATCAGACCCTAACCTGCTATTTGTCATGGAGGTGGATGCATTCCAGCCAGGGAGTGGGTGCTGTCCTCTACCAGAGGCAGGGCCAGCCGGCCAAGCTCCATCCAGTAGCCTATTTCTCCCAGAAGCTCTCCCCAGTCGAGCAGAATTACGACATCAGGGATTGGGAGCTTCTTGCCATCAAACTAGCTCTAGATGAATGGTTGGAGGGGGCCAAGCACCCTGTCACAGTCTATATGGACCGCAAGAACCTAGAGTATCTCAGAGCGGCCAAGCTCCTTAATTCCCATCAGGCCAGGTGGGCAATCTTCTTTTCCCATTTCAATTTTGTGCTTTCTTACAGGCCAGGTTCTAAGAACGGTAAGGCAGACGACCTCTCAGGCATCCACGAACCCGACCAGGACACAGCACACCCAGAGCCCATAATACCGGAATCCAAGTTTGTGTACGCCATCGTGTAGGAGTTGGACAAGAGTTTATGGGAGCTCCAGCCCATGAGGGGCAACATCCAATGTCCCCCAGGTAAACTCTTTGTGCCTTCCTCTCTGCGCAGCTGCCTTATCAGTTGGGCCCATGTCACTCCAGGCTGGCGAGGGAGATCCAAAGCTCCTGTTCTGCCTGCACCCAGGCCAAGGTACCAGATATGCTCCCAGCAGGTAAACTTCACCCACTGCCCATCCCAGAAAGGTCATGGTCCCATATAGCCATAGATTTCCTCACTGACCTACTCCAGTAACACGGCCAAACGGCTATTCTAGTAGTGGTTCACCATTTTTCTAAAAGGGTGAGGTTTATCCCACATGTCTGCCCATGGCAATGGAGATGGTGGAGGCTCTCTTCATCCAAGTCTTCCAGTTCTACAGTCTCCCGGAAGACATCATCAGTGATTGAGATTTATGGAGAGGCGTCTCAGTAAGCCTAACCTCAGGTTTTCACCAGCAGGCAAATGGTCAGGCTGAATGAGTGAACCAAGAACTAACCAAGTTTCTTAGGCTCTACCATCAGCACCAGCCACAGGATTGGGTTTGCTATCTTCCCTGGGCCGAGTATGCCCAGAACAGAACCAGGCTGAACCAGAGAGCCTGGGGGAAGGGCACATTCACTGTGAAGGAGGTCCTCGATTCCAGAATGCAAGCAGGAGGGCTCCACTACCTGGTGTCATGGGAGGGATATGGGCCTGAATAGAATTCCTGGGTTCCAGATGAAAATCCTTGATCCTTGATATCCTTGATCCAATGCTCACCCAAAACTTCCATGCTAGACACCCACACAAGCCTGGTCCATGCAAGCCGGGAAGGCCACGAAAGAGGATAAGGGCTCCCGGTGTTAGCACATTGGAGGGGGGCTCTATCATGGCCACGACTGGCAGAGGGCACCTGAAATGCTCTGTGGGAGGACTACAAGCCCGGTCTTCATCTCTCACAGGGCCCTGCAAATTGGGCGCACCTGCTGGCAGCCATGTTTGATTGCTTGTTAAGCCGCACTGAGGAGTATAAAGGAAGCCCATCCAGCATTCCTCAGCATGGATCAACGATTGTCTTACACACTCCACACCAGTTGTAACGACAAATCTCTCGCCTGATTTTTCCCAGTTAAGTATCCTCGTTTGTTTTTCTCACTTTCAGTTTCTGTTTCCAAGTCTAGTTTCCCGCTTGCCTCTCAGCGGTGTTTTTGTTTGTGTTTTCCCCCAGAGCCTGTGCCAGAACGAGGTGAGTTCCTGCCCTATCCCTGCCATGTGTTTTTGGATCTTCTGAGCTTTTGGACTGTGCTTTTGGTTATTGTTAGCTCCCTGCTTCCAGCCATAGTGACCATGCTCTGTGCCTTTTGTTTTTGGACTGCTCTTTCATTGTTTTGTATGAACCTGATCTAAAAAATTGATGTTAAAAAAATGTATGTTTTTGTATACATGCAGTAAGTTGTACAGATATTATTGGTATAGTCAGTGTTGATATATGTATATTATGGTATAATAAGCATGAATAAATAAAAAAAAAAATTTAATTACTGATATTTTGAGCTTAAAACAGGAATATTGTATAATGTTATTTTTCACAGCAGGGATTTTTGGATTCTGACTGGTCAAACAATGTTGTTTAATTTTCTTTAACAGCAGCTCTAACAGGTTCATATTAATGCATTAGTTTGAATATGTGACTATAGAAAACCCTGTTTATAGAGTAACAATGGAACAGTAACTCCACTTCATAACACCATTGAACAGTGACAGTGAAAACGACACAGGGAGTGGCTACACACTCTACAACTCTGGTGTGAGTTAGAGGTGTGAAAAGTTAGGTGTGAAGAGTTATTTTTGGCAGCTCTTGCACTCTTTTTTACTCAAGGCTTCGAGATTGCTAAAAGGGACCTTTTGAAGTCCTGACTGCATTTTGTTGAAATCAGCAATTTGACAAACAAGAAGTGAAACACTTTAAACATGTTTAAACACATTAAAATGTCATTTACAGGTCCAGAATTGAGAATGCTCTGTTTTTAGGTTCATGAAATGGTAATCTCTATTTATTTAAAAAGACAGGCTAAGGAAACA
>JAOVYV010158639.1:0-10919 GCA_025674545.1 Hassar affinis
CCCCACCAGCACCGCCATCACATTACCCCACCAATATCGCCACTCCGTTACCCCACCAGCACCGCCATCACGTTACTCCACCGGCACCGCCATCACGTTACTCCACCGGCACCGCCACCACCACCGCCATCACGTTACCCTATCAGCACCGCCACAACGTTACCCCACCGGCATCGCCACTCCGTTATCCCACCAGCACCACCATCACATTACCCCACCAACACTGCCACCACGTTACCCCACCAGCACCGCCATCACGTTACCCCACCAACAACGCCAGCACATTACCCCACCAGCACCGCCATCATGTTACCAAGCCACCCCAAATATAAACAAAATATATACAATTATAGTTTGACAAATCCCATTATGACTTTAATTTTTGTCCTTTTATTTTACATCCACCTTATTTCCTTCCAGCTACATTGCTACAATCTGGGCTTGCTGCTGCCATAAACAAGTCTGTAAGTTTGCCACATTTATTTGTATCCATCTCTAACACCCATCTCTTCTTTAATCTTAACTTTTCCATTCCTTCTTTTCTGATTAAAGGCTAAGACGACTCTCTTGTCTTGCTCAACAGTAAACCTCTACAAGTGTTACGCGACCAGCCTGGAACCAGCAGTTGCACTGGGACTGCTATGGGACTACACAGTTGTTAATAAATATCTCACACTTTAACCAGAGTGCACATTTCTCTTAGAAAGACAGTTATACTTATTTTTACACCTTGGTGCTTAAAGATTCAAAGAGAACTCGATTATTGTTGTTTTTCTTTTTTATTTCCATACTTTTTTTTTGCTCTTTATCATTTTAATAACTTTTCACGTTCCAGTGGTTCCACGTGACTCATCACGTTTTAAATGCACAGGTTGCCGTCAGGAGTAACCAGACTCCTTTATTTCCGTTTATCTGGCCTGGCTTTAGATAAAAAGTTGAAAAAAAGTGCCAGTGATAAAAGAAGCGCTAATTAGGATGTCATTGAGAATCACAACCTCTCGCCCATTTAATAAAGCCTTAATAAAAAGCCCCGACTGCCCTCTCAGATGAAGGGGGGATGATATAAGATTACTGCTCATGCCATAAGGAAGATGCACAATCCCCTATGAAGCCCAGCATCGTGTTTTTGCCGGTTTTTGAACACAGGAGAGAACGAGCGAGACAAAGAAAATCGATATTCAAGTTTGTTCCAAGAAAAGAGCAGACAATCCAGAGAGAAGCAGAAAACGCTGGTACACTTTTAAACGCTTTTCCTGCTTCCTGGAGTCCGTATCCGCTCGTTTGGGGGCACGGCTCATAATCACGGGTTTGCTTTTACAAACTACTTCCCGACTGTGGATCAATTCCACATATCCAAAAGGGTTTGCAAAAGGCTAGGCATTGGGTTCGCCGTTATTATTTTTGTATTATTATCTTCTGGGTACAACACTCAAGCAGTGAAGAACAGCACTTTTTCTTAATGTGCAGAAATACTGGAAAAGCCGTAGTGATCTTTGTATAAGAAGACCTTTATCCGGGACCAGACGAGTTTTCCTGAAGTTCTCAGTCCAACACCAACTCACACTACAAACAGCCAGCAAGTACAGAGTGTTCTAGTTCCTGAAAAAGGAAGTAATGTGACAACTTGAACCAATCATATACCATGACATACAGCACAAAAACTGGATAAGGTCCATGCACAACATGGTTCACACAAATCATCGGATTAAACGTGTCCCAGGCCGCCATTTTAAGAAGACCAGGAACCAAACCGCTCCCTGGACCACGCCTGAATCAAAAACACAAGTATCAAAGAGCTCCAAGAGTTTCAGTACTGGACTGTCTGTGGATATTCTTGTGGCTGTACACTTAAGCATTTACCTCAATGGGATACCACTATCCATCCATCTATCCATCCATCCATCCATCCATCTATTTTCCTATCTATCCATCTATCCATCTATATATCCATTTTTCTATCCATCTATCTATCTACCCATCTATCTACCCATCCATCCATCTATCCATCCATCGATCTATCCATCCACCTATCTATGCATCCATCTATCCATTTATCTATCCATCTATCTATCCATCTATCTATCTACCTATCCATCCATCCATCCATCTATCCACCTATCCATCCATCCATCAATCCGTCCATCCATCTATTTACCTATCTATCCATCTATCTACCTATCTATCCATCCATCCGTCCATCAATCTATTTTCCTATCTATCCATCCATTTATCTATCTATATATCTATCTACCTATCTATCCAGCCATCCATCTATCCAGCCATCTATCTATCTATCCATCCATTGATCTATCCATCCATCAATCCATCATCCATCGATCTATCCATCCATCTATCGATGCATCCATCTATCCATTTATCTATCCATCTATCTATCTACCTATCTACCTATCTATCCATCTATCCATCCATCCATCCATCCATCTATGCATCCATCTATCCATTTATCTATCCATCCATCCATTTACCTATCTATCCATCCATTTATCTATCCATTTATCCATCCATCTACCTATCTATCCATTCATCTATCTACCTATCTATTCATCTATCCATCTATCTATCCATCCATCCATCTATCTACCCATCCATCAACAGGGATAACACTGTAGCTGCCGGTCGGTACGGGTTAATCAAAATGAACCTTAAAGGCCCTAGTAGCTCATCATGAAAGAGCTATCCTTGATGTAATGAGTGCAAACAAGCAGCCATCTGACTGTCTATTAGCCAACAAATCAGGATAATTAAATCAGGGCACAGTGTTGAAGCAGTTTCAGGTGTATCCATGCGCTCGTCAAGTCGAGCACCAATAAAGTGCATTAAGAAAAAAAAATAAATAAAAAATGATGAGGCATCTTCCCTCACACTTAACCCAATCCACAGTGAAAAGCAAACCGCATAAAGTTTCCCAAAAAGAAAAAAAACTCATCATCTTCGGGGCCTCGTGAAGGAAGTTGTTTCTGAGAGCGCTCTGTGATTCGATTTTCCTGAACCACAACGCTGCGACCGGTAAAGAAAAATAATAGAAGAACACAAACAGCAGAAATATTGCAGGTCAAAATGTCTGCCTGCACGTTTATCTCGCGGGAATCTCACGACGACGCCGGGCTCCGGAGTAACCCTCAGAGGTAAAAGCTGTAACCGAGTTTCATTGTAAAGATTTCAGAATAGACGAGTATACACTTTGAGGGTTTTCTTTAACGCAAGATTGCTCACCAGAGACGCTGGTGAAGGAGTAACTGTTAGCAGAGGCTATAACCTTAAGCCAGGGGTGTCCAATCTTATCCACGTAGGGCCAGTGTGGGTGCCACACCCTACTCAAAGACAAGATCCACTGATTAGATCCATTGATTAAACACAGGTGGAATGAGGTGTGGCTCCTGATTGGTTGGAAAGAAAAAAAAGAAAGCCTGCACCCACACCGGCCCTTCGTGGATAAGACTGGACACCTCTGGCTTACGCGTAGCAGAAACCTGTGTGAACTTTCCACAAGATTAAGTGTAACCTAAAGAACAGAAAGTTGAAGTTTTAATCTATTTTAATGCCTTGCTGGAGCTTGATGGACGTCCCGGTAGGAACGAGTATACAGTAATTAGTAGTCTTGTGCTACAAAAGGTGCAGGCTCTTTATTAGTACCTATAATAATGAAGACTATAGGACATAGTAGAGCTTTTTTCCATTTTTCAGATCCTTTCAGAGTTTCTTCACTTGTAACTCACCATCTACTGATGTACACAGGTCCACACGGATACCCTCAAGATTTGCATCCACACCTGGATACCGCACATCTGCAGCTGCTGTAATCATCAAGACTCTCCTGTGCTCATCCCAGGACTCTCATTCACAGCTCATAACGAACATCCTTTCAACACACTCAGTACTGTTTGTCTTCAGTCTCTTACACATCTGTACACAGGATTTATAATCCGACATTCCAGGGTCACCCTGAGTCCCTTTAGAGCCTAGTTTGCCTCAAGGTTTCTCCGTCATGTCATCTTGCAGATTTTTTTTTTCCATGCTGCCGTCACTTCTATCGCTCTCTCTCATTAATGATCTGAATCTAGATACTGAAGGCGTGCTATTTGAGTAAAGCTAAATTGAATCAAATATCAGCAACGAACGGGTTTTGCGGAACAACGCGGAACAAGCGGTTAGTAAAGATTACGTGTAGGAACAGCTAGGCTTCTTACTTCAGTGTTTTCCTCAGCGATTTGTGCTGACATTTACTAAGGATAATTATCATCAGCTACGGTGCACAACTTTGCCATACGATCAAGTACGACATTACACGCTGCTATAATTACGGCATCCAGCTGACATAAACCTGTAGGCTTTAATGTAATTAATTATCATCAACCCGTAATGCAAAGACGTCTTTCAGGAAACAAGGCTGAATAAAATAGAACCGTTTAGCAAGAACTGACCGCAGAACCCGTCTACTGGCGCCGGTCAAGATAATCAGCACCGGGAGAGTGTGTGTGATTTTACTGTGGTTTTATAAAACGGACTCAAATGTTCCTCATAGCTCCTAACTAATTAAAAAAAAGCTCATTTAATTTAATAATGCTCATTTCCATTATTTTATCATTCACCTTCTAAAAAACACCTTAATCAACATTCTCAGTCATTACTGAAATACAGTATTATACATGCATTACAATGGAATAGATTTATAATTACAGATCCAGCACTAGTTTCATCCCAGCTCCTTGGACATTAATGCCAGGAGTCTTTTTAATTTCCCCCATGGGAACAATAAAGTATCTATCTATCTATCTATCTATTTATCTATCTATCTATCTACCTACCTACCTATCCATCTATCCGCCTATCTATCCATCTATCTGCCTATCTATCTATCTACCTACCTACCTACCTACCTACCCATCTATCTGCCTATCTATCCATCTGCCTATCTATCTATCTATCTATCTATCTATCCACCCATCTATCTATCCGCCTATCTATCCATCTACCTACCTACCTACCTACCTATCTATCCATCTATCCGCCTATCTATCCATCTATCTATCTATCCACCCATCTATCTATCCGCCTATCTATCCATCTATCTGCCTATCTATCCGCCTATCCATCCATCTATCCATCCATCTATCCATCCATCTATCCGCCTATCCATCTATCTATCCATCCATCCATCCACCGCCTATCCATCCAGCTATCTATCCATCTATCGATCCATCCATCCATCTATCTGCCTATCTATCCACCCATCCATCTATCTACCCATCCATCTATCTACCTATCTATCAGCCTATCAATCCATCTATCTATCCATCCATCTGCCTATCCATCTGCCTATCCAACTATCTGCCTATCCACCCATCCATCCATCCATCTATCTATCCATCCATCTACCCATCTATCCATCCATCTACCTATCTACCTTTCTATCTATCCATCCATCTACCCATCTATCCATCCATCTACCTATCTACCCATCCATCCATCTATCTACCTATACATACATCTATACATCCACCTATCCATCCATCTACCTATCCATGTGTGAACACAGCCCCGGAGTTAAGCGTATATGCTTGGATAGTGTCTCCCCTCACAAAGATGCATTAGATAAATGTCAATCACATCCAACTGCTGTACTCATTGTACATTTCAGACACACAGCCGCTTTAAACTAAAGCCTTTCCTCAGGGGTTCTCTGTAAATACATGCACCTTTGATATAATAATGAACTGTAGACGGTATAAAAACAGCTTGCGACATATTAGCTCAATCCGTTAATGAGTACTGCTGTGTGTAACTAGTCATGCTATGAGGGTGTTAATTGTAGCCTTTTTTTTTATTTGATAACTGCAGAGAGCAAAGGTGTGTTTTGATGAATATGTTCTTAATCTTGTTAATTGCATGGCCCTTGTGCGCACGCACTCGATCGTGACATTGACTGGAGGGCACCTTGAAATATAGCCCGCTTTTGCAGAAATCTATCATCCTCGAATTCCAGGATAGGACACACTCCACACACACATATACACACAGAGAAAACAGAGAATACAGGAGGAAAAAAAAGGCATGATTAATCATGTAATATCGATTACACAGCACTTCTCAACATGCGTATGCAAATATGACGCCTCGGGCAGGACAGTGAAATGGCGCGATGATTAAAACGGTGAGGCTACAACAAAAAACGTGGCTGTGCCGTCTTTAATTAAAAAGCAATCGACTAAGCGGCTCGTTTCTGACTCGCTGTCATCGTGGTGCTACTACTAGTGAAGGATGCATGAATATTTGAACACGTTTACTATATATAATCCCGGATCACGCCGAACATCGATCCGGTTTCATCAGGATCACAGATATGGTGTGTGTTACAGCAAGTTAGGTCCAGCCTCTCTCTACGGATATTTCTTCTGTGCGTTCGCTCGGGACCTCTAACGGCTCATCGCGGTTATAAAGAAGGGTTGTTCGAGTTACTGTAGCTTCCTTGAACCGGCTTGAACCGGTTCTCAATAAAAAGGCGCACATCGTTCCGACCACATCGCCGCAGCTCACCGGATGTTTTTTGTTCTTTGCGCCATCCTAGAGAAAACTCCAACCGTTTCTAGAATATGCTATATGGTCGTGTAGTACGTAGTATCAAGTTTTTGTGGTGAGTAGTAGTGGCATTTTAGTAGTATTTACAGTAGTGTATACAAGTATTCAGGAGCAGTATTAGTAATATTTGAAGTAGTATTAAATTGTCGGTAGTTAAAATATTTAGTAGTAGTAGATATTTATAGACAGACATATACAGGGTGGGCCATTAATATGGATACACCTAAATAAAATGGGAATGGTTTGGTGATATGAACTTCCTGTTTGTGGCACATTAGTATATGGAAGGGGGAAACTTGAAACTTCAAGATGGGTGTCGGCCATTTTTAAGTCGGCCATTTTGGATCCAACTTTATTTTTTCCAATGAGAAGAGGGTCATGTAGCACATCAAACTTATTGAAGAAAAACAATGGTGTGAGAGTGGGAGAAGAGGGTTGCATTGACAATCCAACACAATGGGCAGCACTTTTTATAAGTACACATTTTATAAGTGGTCATAAACTTGTAAATAAGTCATGAAAGAATAAAGTTACGTTAAAACCAAGCACCGCATTGATTTTCTTGTGAAATTCTCAATACGTTTGATGTGTCACATGACCCTCTTCCCATTACAAAAAAATAAAGTCGGATCCAAAATGGCCGACTTCAAAATGGCCACCATGGTCAACACCCATCTTGAAGTTTCAAGTTTCCCCCCTCCCGTATACTAATGTGCCACAAACAGGAAGTTCATATCACCAAACCATTCCCATTTTATTTAGGTGTACCCATATAAACGGCCCACCCTGTATAATGAAATACAGCACACAATAACTGGTACAGGAGCCTATGAAAAATACACAGCAGCGCCATTGGGCATGTCAGCGCTCGCATCCACCGGTGCGCATATAAAGCGAGGGATATCTATAGAAGCTTCTAGAGCCGTTTTGCGATTTTCTGGTCGGGGATCCCTTTGGGGACCTACCAACGATATACCAGTTTTTCTGGCACTTTTCTGTACTGATACATCCCTAAGAAGGAACAGAAAACGGCGATTTGGTATAAACCTACTACTGACATATACTGAACGTTACGCACTCTCAGCCACGGAGTGTTTTCCGCCGTCTGCATGATTTCTGAGGTCCTTCTATCCCTCTGTCATTAGAAGAGCATTAGAATTCCAGTCGCCGTTTCCCAGAGCAGCCGGTACGAGCAGAGTGGTTTGAGAGAGAGAGAGAGACGCACGGCATGACGAAATGCGTGATTGTGGCTGTAATTAATGAATTTCGAGAGCTGCTCTTTTCAAAAGAACAACCAGCAGGCTTTGCGTGAGAACAGCATGAGGAAGGAGGAGGAGGAGGAGGAGGAGGAGTGTGGGCCTTCGAGGGCTTGAAGACGGAGTGAAATTTACCGCACGCTGCCGCAATTATTTAAGTCCGCGGGGAACTCTCGCGAGCTTCCGAGCGCGGTGCGGACTACAGCCGGTTACGGTACATCATTTAGACTAAAATACGATAATGAATTTAGCTGCCGTGCGTCTCTTGTTTACACACACCAGCACAGCGGCAATTTCGCTTCTCCACCCACGGGTCTTCGGCGCGCTGACACGCGAACGGAAAAGGCATCGGACCGGTTACTCCAAGGAAACGCGGCTCGAGCTACAGCGGAACGAGTTGTCAGAAAGGATCATTCGTAATGGAATTGTGTTTTTTGTTCTCTCTCTGACTCTCCCTCTGACTTCACTCATTCTCAGTTCATTTTGTTAGGCTGCTCAGATCACGACGAGAGCACACACACACACACACACACACACACAGATTAAAATCTGCACAGTCACGTGCGCCCTTTCCAGCGCCAGCCTCACAAACTTTCCCCGTTCCCTCCATGCACAAGTGTGAAGGCATGAGACGTTGCATCAAAGCCAATGATTCATGACTTAGGGAAACACACACACACACACACACACTCACAGAACTGCGCACAAGCGACTCTGGCTCTGGTTAAATGAAATGGCGATGAGACGCATGACTGCGTCAGAGTCTGTTAATGAGATAAATGAAGCTTCATATCCGCGTATCCGCGGATCTCTGAAACCTCCTTCTCAGTCACCTTCTGCTGTGTTTACAGACTGTTTATATTCTCTGTTCGTTAAGCAGGGATAGACATCAGGCGCCCTCGGGTTCTACAGACATCTGGATCAGATGGAATTTCACAGTAATGATCAAGAGTAGAGACAGAAGAAAATACAAATAACCTTATTCAGGTAGTGACAGTCTGGAGCTGGCAAGTTCAAACTGCGAGAACGCCACTGTCACCCGTGGCCAGGAGATAAGAGCAGGTGTGACGGTGTACCGTCTTCTCCTGTCAATCACAGCGAAACTAGCCGACCATCAGCGTCTGTGAGCTTAGGTATGCGGAAGAGGGCGGACAGCAGTTCGAAAAAAGGCTGGATGACGTCACGTGTCTTGGTTTGGGGCAGCTGGTCAATTGGGGGAAATACTTTGCATTGTGTGATACCTAAAGGTCCGTTAGGTTGAAGTTATGACCAAGGAACAGTGTCGTGATCTACTGTGAATATAATTCTAACCCAACATGTAAAAAAGATGAATTTGATGGGTTTGAGCATACGAGACAAACCCAGCTCGTATTCGCACGATCATGAATAAAAAAATAAAATAAAATAAACAAATAAATGAATAGGTAAAAAAAAATAATAAAAATAATAATAATAATAATAATAATAATAATAATAAAATAAATCATAATATAATAAAATAAAAATAAATAAAAAACAAATAAAACATTAAATAAATAAATAAATAATAAAAAAGAAAAAAGAAATACATAAAATAAAAAAAATAATAAAATAAATTAAAATAAAAATACATTTAAATAAAATAAAAGGTATCCATGTCACAAATCCACTCCAAAACAAAAAATAATTAATTAATTAAAAATAAATAAATAAATAAATAAATAAAATAATTGGCTCCCGAGTGGCACAACGCCAATGCGTTTGCCCTATCATCCGGAGACAGCTTTTGGGGGTGATGGGTGGGAATTGGAGATGACTAAATTAGGGAGAAAAATCTGGGAAAATTCCAAATAAATAAATAAATAAATAGAAATAAATAAATAAAAATATAAATAAAATAAAATAAAAGTGTATCCATGTCACAAATCCACTCCAAAACCGAAGAACTTATTCTTTAGTCCACGCTTCAGCCTTCCACCAGGTTTCCTGACAAATGGCTCTGTAGTTTTTCTGTAAGCCAACATACCAAACAAGCCGCACCGAAAACATAACCTCAGGGGCAGGTACTACTACTACTAGCAGAAGTGATGTAATGGAGGTTGAGGAATTCACCACGTTCACAACGCAGCCGTTTTAGTAAAGTGGGTGTGCTTCTGGTTTAGGCCACACCCACTTCGTGTTTAAATTTGAATATGGATAATTCAGCAAAACTAACAATTCCAGCTCCCTTAAAAAAATCTTTGAAACGACCTAAAAGGGTGCAGTTAAGAGAATGAGCACGATTCAGGAGGAGACCTACAAAGAGAATTGATCACGTTTTTTCTCTCATCCATTCATCCAGAAGTGGCATGTCTCCTGTTCCGCTGAAAGGTCAATGCTCATCATCCCTCTCTCTCAGGAGGGGAAATGGAGGAAGACAGATTAAACCTGGACGAGCAGCAGAATGAAAGTTGAGAGAGGCAGCGAGAGGGAGAGGGAACGATAACAAGATCCCGTCTGAGCACCAGACGAACAAGAGGTTATCGACACGTGAACGTGTTTGCCGTGCCCACGGCTCCTTCTCACCTGAGACATGGTTTCATTAAGCTCTTCCTCTCAAACCTCGTCTCATCGCTATATCCAGGGAGCTCCGAGTACTCTAGACTAGTCGATGGTTTACCTCAGGGCGGTTAATTACGTATACGTACGTCCACCCCTTTTTGCTGCCTTATTGAGCAAAACAATTACCATTAATCTCATCGCACTGTCATAAACCGTGTCCCTGTTAAAGACATATTAAACCACAGCGCTGAAAAATTCTCCATTCTGATTGGCTTATTTTCTATAACAGCGGTGCAGCGGCAAATCAGAGTCTCATCATCGTTGTTTCTATAGTGACAGCATACAAAGGGGACACGTTAGTTCATCTGTGGAGTAGTTCATCACTTCACTAGACCATATCTTGTAATATAAATGCTCAAAAGTCACAAAATTTCACATCCTGAGTCACTACAATATTCTTTAGATGTCCACCAAATTTTGTAACATTTCCTCCATAGGGGGCGCTACACTGCAATGGAGACATTTCAATACCTCAAGAACTGCTTA
>JAOVYV010158759.1:0-10897 GCA_025674545.1 Hassar affinis
ACCTCCACATCATTGCATTCAGTTTTTATTCACAATTTGTTTAGTGTCCCAACTTTTTTGGAATCCAGTTTGTACATGGCTTAATATACACCCTGGATTTCAGTTTTGAACAATAATGCAGATGTATTCATTACTTTTTGTATCTTCTCAATGTGTTTAAGGAGTTTTATTATTCATTTTGTAAGTAATTAAACTTTACATTATTTATCAAACACTTCTTAACCACACTGATTGCATGAAATCAGCAACAGGATAATTGGCAGCAAAGCAAGAAATGAACTGATTTCCAATGCTGGGAAACAAACAGATTATTTGTGTGCATGTGTGCGTGCGTGTGCGTGTGTGTGTGTCGCATACGTGTGCACGCTCTCTCCTGTTCTCTCCCACATAAGTGTATTTATGCCTTTATGGGAGGCATCACGCAGCATGCCGTAAACCTCTTATAAAACATGAGTATTCACGTTCATCATTTGTAGTTTGAACAGTTCAGCCGTTCACTGAACATGTTCATGCACAACACTGGATATCTCGATCCTTTACAAAGATATTTACATTTATATAAAATATATATAAAAACATGGTACCCACACACACACACACACACACAAATGCACACACAGGATAGAAACGTCAACTCTTCTCCCATAAACCCTTTTATGAATTTTATTTTAATTTACTGTATATGGGTTATTTTTGTTGCTGTACATTTCATGTTATTACAAGAATGGATGTACAGGAGTACATAGTCATTAACTTGCAATATCTAAGGATATGGCTGGTAGACCTGAATTCAAGCTAATTTGAGCTATGATACTGCTAGAATTTTAGCTGTATACCTATTAAACATTATAAGTCCCAGAACCCAAGTATTCCCAAACTACACAAAACCAGCGAAGAACAAGACATAGGGAATACAATAACTGCTAGAAGTGTGGTAGCAGCTTTGAGTTAGTGCTCATTCAAGTGCTCTCGAAAGAGGTGGGTCTTCAGTTGGCATTTAAAGATAGCATGCGACTCTGCTATTCGGACACTCAGGGGTTCATTCCTCCATCTTGGTGCCAATACAGGGAAAAGTCTGGATGCTTGCCTACCATGTGTCCTAGATGGCAGTGGGTCAAGTCAAGCCATACTTGAGGCACGGAGGGCTCTGGGTATGCATCGGACTTTGACCATTGCCATCAGGTAGGGAGGAGGTGGACTGTTTTTGGCTTTGTAGGCCAGCATCAGGGGTTTATATCTGAGCTACTACAGGAAACCAGGGAAGGATGCACAGCAGTGGCATGACATGGCTGAACGTGGAAGGTTGAATACAAGTCGAGCTGCATCATTCTGGATCAGTTGCAGGGGCCTGATGGCACGCATAGGAAGACCAGCTAGGAGGGAGTTTCAGTAGTCAAGTCTTAAGATGACAAGAGACTGAACAAGTACCTGAATGGCCTCCCGTGAGAGAAATGGTCGAATTCTCTGAATGGTTTAAAGGAGAAATCTGCATGACCGGGTCAAGTTAGCAACATGAACTGAGAAAGAGAGCTGATAATCTACAACTACCCCAAGGTTATGTGCTTCTGAAGAAGGAGAGATTCTGGTGTTCTCAAAGGAAATTGAGAGATCACAATGTAGACTTGCAGCTCTCGGGATGTAAAGCAGCTCTGTCTTGCTTGGATTAAGCTTAAGGTGGTGGGCTGCCTTCCATGAAGCAATGTCTGCTAGACATGCTGAGATCCGAGCTGAAACCTGATCATCAGAAGGAGGAAAAAAAATGGATGAGCTGAGTATCTCCGGCATAACAATGGTAGTAGAAGCCATGTGAAGAGATGACATCTCCCAGTGAGCGAGTGTATAGTGAAAATAAAAGAGGACCCAGCACTGAGCCTTGTGGGACACCAGTGGAGAGTTTGTATGGAGTAGATGTTGAGCCACTCCATGTTACCTGGTAGGAGCGCACTTCCCGGTAGGACTTGAACCACTTCCATGCAAAGCAAGTGATGCCAAGATTAAAAAGAATCAGGTCAAGAAGAATCAGGACCAATGATAACCCGATGACTATGTGGCATGGAGGTTCTCTGTCACTGTAATGAGTGCAGTTTCAGTGGAATGTGCCAGTTTGAAGCCAGACTGGTTTGTGTCCTGAAGTTGGATTTGGGAGAGGAAGAAAGACAGCTGATTGTAGACGGCATGTTCAAGAATTTTTTAGATGAAAGAGAGGAGTGATACTGTGATATTGGTGCTGTCAAGACTGGGTTTCTTTAGGATGGGTACCACTCTAGCAAACTTGAATGAAGATGGTACAATTCCTGTGGATAAGGGACTGTTGATGATTGAAGAAATTAAGTATAGGAGCTCCTGTGAGATTGTCTGGAGCAGTGTGGATGGGATCCAGAGGACATGTTATGGGACTGTTGGATGTCAGCAGCTGGAGAACGTTCTCAGTTGAGAGAGGAGAAAAGCAGGTTAGAGATGCGGGGGAGGAGGTGGGAAGGTGTGTAGTGGTCACAGAAGTCAGGAGAAGGAGTGGTGAAACTTCCTGACCTTTTCCTTAAAGAAGTTAAAGAGGTGGGTGAAAGAGGGTTGAGGAGGATAGAGAAGATGCTGAAAAGCTTGCGTGGATTGTGTGGTTGCTGCCGATGTCTGCAGTTTCTTTCTGTAGAAGGAAGACTTTGCACTGGTTACTTCTTTAGAGAATGTGGCGAGAAGTGAATTGGAGTGAAGGTCACCTATGTGCCTTGATTTCTCCAGCGCCTCTCAGCCATTCTTGGCAGTTGTTTCTCAGGACTTCTGTCAGCCAAGGAGCAGGTGGCAAAGATCTTGCAGGTTTTGGAGAGAGTGGACATAGGAGGTCAGTGGATGAAGAGAGCAAGGAGAGGAAGGTATCTGTAGCAGTATCCAGGGAGAGACAAGAAAAAGAGTCATAAGATGGAAGAGCAGCATTGATAAAAGAGGCAAGGCAAGTGTATTTCTGGGTCGCTGGGCTGCTGGAATTTTTGGGGTTGTCCTGCTCAACATGCAGCTCACTGAAGCTGTGGAGAACAGCTAGCGGTGGATCTTTTTCTCCTCCTTAGGAGATCTCAGAAGCCATCCTAATGGCGCATGGCTGTTCTCATCGCTCAGTTTGCGAAGCGGCTGGTGAGTCGGGGGAGATCGGGTCATAAAATAAAAAAAGAGAGACAATCATAAAATAAAGGTAAAGGAAAAATAGCTGTATACAAACACATGTATAATGTACAAAATTCTTGGTCTATGCTTTCTTTCTAAATACAAATTAATTCTACTAGGTTACTATTCTATGATTCCACCGTTCAAATCTAAATAAGTTTATCTATATCCATTAATATACACATTCCTGAGAATAGAACAAACAGCCATGTGTGTGGACATTGATTTAAAAACACATGGTGAAATTGTTGTAATTGTAAATGTGTATAAATGGGGCAAAAACAACACAACAGAGATAAGGAGCATAATTAATAACAGATTACTAAGAAGTATACGGATAACCTTATTAGTTTAAAAAAAAGCAGATCAACCCAAAACAATGGAAAACTGTATAAACAGCGTTGAGTTCACAACAGTTTAGTGGGTAATGAAGTTTATGAAGTTTAACTCTGTTTGCTTCGGTAAGCTGTGAAAATTTTAGTTATGGCTAATTATGAATCTACACATTTCGGAAGGGTCCTTTGTCTTTAATTTCTCAGGGGGGCATCCATATCATGGAAGCTAGGGGGTGTTGTCAGTCTTCCAGAGTATTACTAATTCCTGTAGCAAGTCCTGCTTTGTGTCACCATGTGTCATACACAATACATGCACACTCACACATACCCAGAAGAATTTTTCTAAGCCTACCAGGCCATAAAATCAGTCACCCAAGACTGACCTCCAGATATCACACGGTAACATCTCCGTGGACCATGTAGCACACGCAATCTTTTTTTCTTGAGATTTTCAATCGAAGAAGAAGTGGAGTTTGACATCCTGGCACCACAAAGTCTGGCTGGATAATGGCATCTCTTCTGGTTTACAAGAAAAGTATCACCTTCACATGTTTTGACAACTTGATTACATATTTATGCAGCATTAAAGGTCCCAAAGAGCACAGTGGCCTCCATCATCCATAAATGGAAGAAGTTTGGAACCACCAGGACTCTATCTCAAGCTGGCTGCCCAGCCAATCTGAGTGATTGGGGTAGAAGGGCCTTAGTCAGGGAGGTGACTACGAACCCGAGGGTCACTCTGAAAGAGCTCCAGCATTGCTCTGTGGAGAGAAGAGAAACTTCCAGATGGACAACCATTTCTGCAGCCCTCCACCAATCAGGCCTGTATGGTTGAAGCCACTCCTCAGTGAAAGGCACAGCCTGCCTGGAGTTTGCCAAAACTTACCTGAAGGACTCTTTTTTCTGAAGGACTCAAAATTCTTTGGTCTGATGAAGCAAACATTGAACTGTTTGGCCTGAATGGCAGACATCATGTCTGGAGGAAACCAGGCACCGCTCATCACCTAGCCAACACCATCCCTACAGTAAAGCATGGTGGTGGCAGCATCATGCTGTTGGGATGTTTCATGGCAGCAGGAACTGGGAAGAGGGCAAGAAGAATGCAGCAATGTACAGAGACATCCTTGAAGACAACTTGCTGCAGAGTGCTCTGGACCTCAGACTGGGGAGAAGATTCATCTTCCAACAGAACAATGACCTTAAGCAAACAGCCAAGATAACAAAGGAGTGGCTTTGAGACAAGTCTGTGAATGTTCTTAAGTGGCCCAACCAGAGCCTAGATTTGAACCAGATTGAATATCTCTGGAGAGATCTGAAAATGGCTGTGTATTGATGTTCCCCATGCAAACTGATGGAGCTTGAGAGGTTCTGCAAAGAAGAATGGGAGAAACTGCCCAAAAATAGGTGTGGCAAGATTGTAGCATCATACTCAAAAAGACTAGAGGGTGTAATTGCTGCCAAATGTGCTTCTGTCCTGCTGTGAATACACTATATTGCCAAAAATATTCGCTCGCCTTCCTCCATAGGGTTTAATATGAAGTTGGCCCACCCTTTGCCACTGACAGATACTGAAGTTGGATGAGAAGGCCTGCCTCACAGTCTCTGCACTAATTCATCCCAAAGGTGTTCTGTCAGGTTGAGGGCAGGACTCTGTCCAGGCCAGTCAAGTTCTTCCACACATTCATGTCTTTATGGACCTTGCTTTGTGCGCTGGTTTGCAGTCATGTTGGAACATGAAAGGGCCATCCCCGATCTGTTTCCACAAAGTTGGGAGCATGAAATTGTCCAAAATCTCTTGCTATGCTGAAGCATTACGAGTTCCTTTCACTGGAACTAAGGTGCTGATTACAACTCGTGAAAAACAACACCACTCCATAATCCCCCCTCTACCAAACTTTACACTTGGCAGAATGCAGTCAGAAAAGTACCATTCTCCTGGCAACTGCCGAACCCAGACTCGTCTATCAGATTACCAGATGGAGAAGCATGATTCTGCACTCCAGAGAACATGTCTCCACTGCTCTAGAGTCCGTTGGCAGCGTGCTTTACACCACTGCATCCAATGCTTTGAATAGTCTTTGAATAGGCCTACCACTTTGTTTCTGAGTTGCTGTCATTCCCAGTCACTTCCACTTTGATTTGATTCATGATTATAGAATAGAATAGAATAGAATAGAATAGAATGCCTTTATTGTCATTATACATGTACAATGAGATTGAAAGCCACTCCTTCACAGTGCAAGAACATAAGGAAAAAAATGATAAAAATAGAAATATAAAGAAAGAATCAGGCATTATCTAGATATATACAGTTCTCTAGATAATGATTATCTTATGCTCTAACACATTTTAATTAATCTTTAAAAGTATCATCTCAAGGAATTTTTACAGTTGATATTTTCTTATGTAGAATGAAAGAGCTCTATGCACATTCCCTGTTTTTCTGTTTGAATCCAGGGAAGCCAATCTGTTTGGGTACATTTTCTACTGCCTCATTCAACTCTGCCTTAACTCTGCTCTCATGACTAATCAGAACAGGTTTTCACCATATGCATTAATTCTTGTGTGTGTTTCATGTAGAGTTCCATGATTCCTCCAGTAAGGAGATAACCTAGGGCAACAGTGATCTTTAGCACTGTATCAGAGGTTGAGGTCCGCCAAGAGTGGACAAGAGATTGGCTGGGTGTTAGGGATTCTGCAATAATCTCCCTGACGGTGTCAAATCAATGTTTTGGATTGGATGCGACTAAGGGTGGCTGGACCCAATTCCAGTGTGGTTAGTGAAGAAGTCAGGGATTTCGATATTGCTTTTATACCTCTCTACCTCTCTCTAAATATCAGTAAAACTAAGGAGCTGTTCGTGGACTTTAGGAAGCAGGAACGCGTGCACTCGCCAATCTCCATCAACGGGATTGCGATAGAGGGTAAATAGCATTAAGTTCCTTGGTGTCTACATCAGCGAGGATCTAACATGGACAGAACACACCACAAGGATGGCGAAGAAGGCCCAACAACGCCTCTACTTCCTCAGAGGGCTGAGGAGGTTTGAACCCCAGCATCCTCAGGAATTTCTACACTTGTACGGTGGAAAGTATCCTGACTGGCAGCATCACCACCTGGTATGGGAACTGTACCGCCCTCGAGAGGAAATCCCTGTAGAGAGTAGTGCGTACAGCACAGCGAATCACCGGGGTTCAGCTCCCAAACCTTCTGGATCTATACACCAATCGCTGCCTGAGGAAATCTAGAAGGATTATGAAGGACCCCTCCCACCCAAGCCACTACCTGTTTTCACAGCTGCCGAGTGGAAGGAGACTCCGAAGCTTGAAGACCAGAACCAGCCGGTTCCGTGATAGCTTCTTTCCCCAGGCGATTAGACTACTAAACAGATAGTAGTACAGTGTTCTGCCCAAGTTGCTGCATAATGTCAGCAATGAAATGTGTCCCTCTAACAGAGTTGACACAGCTAGGTAGACGGAATCGTGAAAAGACGTGATTCATAAGCAGATTCATAATTCAGTGGTTTGGGCTGTGTTATTTGGGGCAGGTAAACATTCTATCCGCTTCATGGACACACAGGTCACAGTAAGGTATTTGTTACCTCTGGTGGACTCAATCAAGTTGTAAGTCAGACCAGAGGAATACCACCCCTCTTTTCTGCAGTGGGGCCTTATGGATTGGGTTTGGACATTGGAACTCCAGACAGCCTTTGATGTAGTCTGCTACATCCTTCTTCATGTGGGGCCAATATGCCACCTACTGTAGTGCCTGGTATGTTGCCTTTATCCCCGCACATAGAGAGTCATGGGCATACGTTAGCATCACCCCCCGTGGCACTGAGGTACCATGAATACAAGACAAGCGAGGTCATCAGAGTCATAAACTAGTAGGCCATTGGCAATACATACGGGAAGCGGGGAGAACCCAGGAATGGAGTCACTATCAGATACAGGATGAGAAATGGGATCAGAGAGAAAAAAGATAATTTGTTTAATGGCAGGGTCATGGGTCTGCAAATCAACCAGATCGGAGTCAGAGAAGGTAGGGGCAAGTAAGACAGCAACTTTGGCAGGGGAGGAGTGTGAGGCTGTGGCTGCCTGTGCTCGAGAGAGGATCGGGGAAACTAATATGGTGGAACTCCCAGGGGATACAATCTAAGGCCCCCTATTTGGCTAAAAGGTCAGCTTGATTATTAAGCACTCTGTCTTGCCCAGGGACTCAAGAATGTGACTTAATTTTCTTCCAGTATATTAGCATATCATGTTTGTCCATTAAGTGTTCACAGGCAACAAAGAGTTCCTTATGCTTAACAGGCTTTTTGTTTGAGGTCAGGTACCCATTGCTGCTTACAGTTATAAGTGGCATGAGAAACTGAGGCAGGCATAGTTGGAGTCAGTGCAATTTATCAACGTTTTAACCTCCTTGTCCGCTGCTACTTGGAGTGTAATTAATATGTCAGTGATTTCAGTGAATTGGGACTACTGAACTGCTAATTGGAACTTTGAGGGTTCAAAAGGCATGTCCTTGACCCACACTACACCTACACTTGACCTAGTCTAGGTTTTGGTGTGGTAGAAGGAGCATCCATCCACAGTGACCATGTCTTTGCAAATGTTTGGGTCGAAGTAATTGTGACTTGTTGTTACAGAAGCATTGGGTCGAGGTTATTTGACAGTACACCATTGACGGTACACAAATGTGGTGCCCAGGACCGACTTGTCTTCTAGATGGGAGTCTAATGTTGAATTAGTCATCAGGTTATCATTCACATAAATGAGGGTCCCATTTCCTGAGCATCAATACATACCTTGCTCAGGAAGATGTTAAATTCAGCCGGTGAGTTAGCATAACCAAATGGACACTAGGTGAATGTATATTGTCTGTTTGCCAAGATGAAAGCCAGTTTATGCTGGTCAGTTTATGCTGGTCAACTGGGATGCTCCAGAATATTTGGCATCCCTGACCTTGATTCAACTTCAATGATCAATAGTCAGCCTCCACTTACCATTTAGTTTTGTGACTGGCCAGAGTGGAGCGGAATAGGTGCTATTGCATGGGCAAATGATACCTTTCTCTAATAAGTCATTGGGAATTACTTGTACAGGCTCATACGACGCCAAGGGAAGTTTGGATTGGTGCACGTAAGTTGGAGGGGCACCAGGAGTAGTGGGGATGCTTACTGTGTGGATAGTGGTTAAGCCAGAGTGGCATTAGCAAATGAGGCACAATACTTTAGAAGGGTTCCACAGCTACATTTACAACCTGGGATGCCAATTCAGGATATAGTTTACCTTGTGGTGTAGCTGGTACCATCCTGGACCCCCCTGTTTAGCCTGCTTTGAGTGAGACATGAGTGGATTTGATAGAGAGGACAGTGACAGTTTGAAATGTCATTTGCACACTATCAGTTAAGTTATCCCATCATGCAGTCTCATCCTCCATCAGGGTGTAGAAGACGGCTATACAATTTTAGATGGCTTTGTGTAGATCACTTTGGTTTCTGGTGGGTCACTGAGCAATGGACCCAGAAGAGGTCCAGTTACTGGCACTCTTAATTCAAAGTCATGGAACTTTGTGCTGATGAGCCATCCGAGAGCTGTTCCTTTGGGCATCACTGATCTGGCACTGGGAGTTGCTTTGGTGGATAGATCTAGGTCAAAAAAGGTAGGAGATGTTTGGGAAGCAGCCTGTGAGTGGTTCAGGCATTGGCCAGGCCATACTGTATGTTCAGGTGTATGGACACATCCTTGGTGTGCACAGGAACTGTTATGAGGTGCCTGTTCACCATCTGGCAGGCATCATGGATGGTCAACATCTAACCAGACCAGGATATCACTGCTGTGGTAGGTGGTAGGTGGCAATTCTGGGACAACAAAGAAGTAGTGAGTTAATTCCCTTTGGTTGCAAGGCAATTTGGTCACCTGAGGTAAGGGGTCGAATGGCAAAATGGCATGGCCTTTTTCTCACCCAAGGCTGGGGGTTGGTCTTGGACAGAGTATTAATTAGTTCTTTGCTGATTAGTCAGACCAAAGAGTGTCCATGGATGGCGTTTTCAAGCTTAACGCCATCCATAATTTGCAGGCAGTACTCATTCCCTGTGATGGAGGGGCTTAGTTTGTACAGGAAAGAGTCTCGCCGTGCCAAAAGCTCACCTTGATGCCAGATGGGCCTGGGTGAGTTGTCAATGACTTCTTCTATCTCATCACCTTCAATTATGCTCTACATGTGAGGGGGACCATCGAGGTCCTGATGGTAGTGTTGAGTACTTCTTATTAAGTGTTAGAGTTTAGCAGATGGGTTATGGGCATGGGTTTATGGGGTTATTTTGTGGGTCTTGAGGAGGCACCACTAGCACTAATACTAGCATGGCCAGAATTTTTTGATCCGGAGGACATGACCCCTCTTTCCTGCCAACAATAAGAGGGCCATCAGCCAACTTTTGTTATGTAAATTAATAAGAGAGGAGTATTGAAGCTGCAGCTGTAGTGTGTATTCAGCAAACCCTTTCTCTTTCTTTCTCCCTTTGTCTGTCAATATATACAGTACTAAAGCTTTTAGGCAGGTGTGAAAAAAATGTATAAACAAAGAATGCTTGCAAAAATTGAGGTGTTAAGTTTTTTTTATCAATTTACAAAATGCAAAGTAAGTGAACAAAAGAAAAATCTAAATCCATTCAATATTTGGTGTTACTACCCTTTGACTTCACACCAGCATCAATTCTTATAAGTACACTTGCACCCAAGTCAGGGATTTTGTAGGATTATAGTCAGGTGTATGATCAACCAAATATACCAAACAGGTGCTAATGATCATCAATTTCACATGTAGGTTTGGTTATTTAGGTCATTAACTGAAACATAAACAGCTGTGTAGGAGGCTTAAAACTGGATGAGGAACAACCAAATTCTGCTACCATGGTGAGGCTGTGCAAGACAGTTTCATGTCACAGGGGATACACCATGGCAAGACTGAGCACAGCAACAAGACACAAGGTAGTTATACTGCAACGCAGTACAAAGCAGGCCATGGTTTCAAGATGTACTTTTCAAGCTGTTTTGAAGAAGCACAATGAAACAGGCAACATTGTGGATCGTAGAGGCAGTGGTCGGCCAAGGATACTTAACGCAGGAGATGACAAACACATCAAGCTTGTTGCCCTTCAAAATCGGAAGATGTCCAGCAGCACCATCATCTGAGAACTGGCAGAAAACACTGGGACCTACAGGGGTTAGACAATGAAACTGAAACACCTGTCATTTTAGTGTGGGAGGTTTCATGGCAATTTTGGACCAGCCTGGTGGCCAATCTTCATTAATTGCATATTGCACCAGTTAAGAGCAGAGTGTGAAGGTTCAATTAGCAGGGTAAGAGCACAGGTTTGTTCAAAATATTGCAATGCACACAACATT
>JAOVYV010158877.1:5000-10880 GCA_025674545.1 Hassar affinis
TATCTGAAAATGTAAAATGTAATTTAAAAAAACAAGGATGCATGGGATGTCTCATTTGATGTGAAGCACAACAGCACCACCTTGTGGAGAATTTCCTGGTGCTAAACATGAGTGAGTGAGTGAGTGAGAGAGAGAGTGAGTTAGTGAGTGAGTGAGTGAGTGAGTGAGTGAGAGAGAGAGTGAGTTAGTGAGTGAGTGAGTGAGTGAGTGAGAGAGAGAGTGAGTTAGTGAGTGAGTGAGTGAGTGAGAGAGAGAGTGAGTTAGTGAGTGAGTGAGTGAGTGAGTGAGAGAGAGTGAGTTAGTGAGTGAGTGAGTGAGTGAGAGAGAGTGAGTTAGTTAGTGAGTGAGTGAGTGAGTGAGAGAGAGTGAGTTAGTGAGTGAGTGTGTGAGTGAGTGAGAGTCTGAATATGTTAGTGTGTTAGTGAGTGATTGAGTGACCGAGTGAGTGAGTGAGTGAATGACCCAGGGACAGAGTGAGTTAGTGAGTGAATGATTGAGTTAATGAGTGAGTGAGTGGTTGAGTTAGTGATTGAGTTAGTGATTGAGTTAGTGATTGAGTTAGTGATTGAGTTAGTGAGTGAGTTAGTGATTGAGTTAGTGATTGAGTGAGTGATTTAGTGAGTGAGTGAGTGAGTGAGTGAGCGATTGCGTTAGTGATTGAGTTAGTGATTGAGTTAGTGAGTGAGTGAGTGAGCGATTGCGTTAGTGATTGAGTTAGTGATTGAGTTAGTGATTGAGTTAGTGAGTGAGTGAATGATTGAGTTAATGAGTGAGTGAGTGAGCGATTGAGTGAGTGATTGAGTTAGTGATTGAGTTAGTGATTGAGTTAGTGAATGAGTTAGTGATTGAGTTAGTGATTGAGTTAGTGATTGAGTTAGTGAGTGAGTGAGTGAGTGAGTTAGTGAGTGAGTGATTGAGTGATTGAGTTAGTGATTGAGTTAGTGATTGAGTTAGTGATTGAGTTAGTGATTGAGTTAGTGAGTGAGTGAGTGAGTTAGTGAGTGAGTGATTGAGTGAGTGAGTGAGTGATTGAGTTAGTGATTGAGTTAGTGAGTGAGTGATTGAGTTAGTGAGTTAGTGAGTGAGTGAGTGATTGAGTTAGTGAGTGAGTGAGTTAGTGAGTGAGTGAGTGATTTAGTGAGTGAGTGAGTGAGTGATTGAGTTAGTGATTGAGTTAGTGAGTGAGTGAGCGATTCAGTTAGTGATTCAGTTAGTGATTCAGTTAGTGACTGAGTGAGTGAGTGATTGAGTTAGTGAGTGAGTGATTGAGTTAGTGAGTGAGTGAGCGAATTAGTTAGTGATTGAGTTAGTGAGTGAGTTAGTTAGTGAGTGAGTGAGTGATTGAGTTAGTGATTGAGTTAGTGATTGAGTTAGTGATTGAGTTAGTGAGTGAGTGAGTGAGTGATTGAGTTAGTGATTGAGTTAGTGATTGAGTTAGTGAGAGAGTGAGTGAGTGAGTTAGTGATTGAGTGAGAGTGAGTGAATGAGTGAATGACCCAGGGACAGAGTGAGTGAGTGTGTTAGTGACCGAGTGAGTGAGTGAGTGTCTGAGTGTGTAAGTGTGTTAGTGACTGAGTGAGTGTGTTAGTGTGTTAAATAGCATTTATCCCAACAGCTCTCTGATGAGTCCCCTGGGCCCCCAAACGGTCAGCATTCTTTTTCCACGTGTGATCTGAGAGCCCTGAGGACACATCTGAAAAACACTCACTTATGCAAAACAGTGAAATGGTGCTCATGTGGAAATGTTACCAATGCTGAAACAGATCCAACGTCAGAACTGCCAACTGATATACTGTCAGATAACAGAATCCGCCAGATTAGCTGACTAAATCTGACCTTCACCTGACAAAAAAAGAGTCGATGAGGTCACTCTGAGTAGCCAACGAGAAGAAAGAGAGACTGAAGTCACCTGATGCAGTCAGTCACGCCGCTGTATGTGTCCTCCTGACTGCCACGTGTTAGCGACTGCAACCTAGTTTTGATCACTGCAACACAAAACACACACACACACACACAAACAGAGTATTCAGTGTTGCATGGTCAGGTGTTGCAGATTTATAAATACCGTTGCAATATCTCTACCCTGAACACCAGTGTTTAGCTGCCAGGGCTGGTTCAGTAAAAACCCCTTTCTCACGTTCACGTTAATGAATAGAGATTCCATTTTTACACACGCCTGGGTCAAAACCTTCTGGATTGGATTAATAAATGAGCAAATCTGCAGCAGACTCTGTGTTTTAGGTTTCTAATAATATAGTGAGCAAAGTGTTCAAGCCGCTTTAATATGAAAGGGTTCTGTTAAACGGACGACGGGGAAAGGTGCTTAGCGAATAGCTCTTCGAGAATCCCGGGTTCGAGTTTTACTGAACAGAAATTGGCTCGGATTCCTATATCATACCGGTGTCATTTAATATCATTCGATATTGCACTGATCCTGCATTCAGGGATTTCGCGGGTTCTGAAATCTACATCTGCACACCATGTAAGTACGTGTGTGCTCAGTAGGGCCGCTCTGTTAATGTTTTTGCACCCCGCCACATCTTGAACTAAAAGGGTGTTTAGCTTTTGCCACAGTTTTGTGAAAGCCCTCTGACCCACTAATCATTCAATCGATAAGTTGTTTGTTGGCTGTAATTGTGATCCTGGCTGCTCCTTCCTCCGGTGCTCCTCTGTCCTGGAGACTTCGACACCTGACCTGCCCTGGAGGGGCAACGGTGGGTTAACAGCACCGTCTTCTTTTAGAAAAGGGAAAGGAAAAACTGCCCCAATTAGAAAAGGAAGTTGTAGAATTATACAGTGTATAAGAATCTGTCCCTATTCTTTTAGGGGCTGGACGGAGTGTAACTGAGAGCAGGCAGGAAATATATATTTATATATATATTTATTTATTTATTTATCTGAATCTTACTCTCTGGAACTCACCGTCTACAGGGTTGACCGCCACAGCAGCCGTACTGCCAGCGATACAGCCCGATATGAAGGAGACGTAGAAGGGAGCAGGACCCTCCTTTCCTCTTTTCCCCAAGTTATTCAGGTTAGCAAAGAGAGGAAAGTAGATGATGGAGAAAGGAACATCCCTGCAGAGTGAGAGAGAGAGAGAAAGAGAGAACAAGAGAGAGAAAGAGAGAGAGAGAGCAAAGGAGAGCGAGAGAAAGAGAGCGAGAGTGAGACAGAGAGATAGAGAGAGAAAGAGAGAGAGAGACAGAGAGAGAGACATGTACGAACAGTGAACAAAATAACAAAGATCAAGTATTACTATGCTTCCTAGGTGTGTGTGTGTGTAAGAGGGCGAGAGAGAGAAAGAGAGAGAGAGACTATGATTGATATCTTTGTGTGTACCAAATGTCCCTACCAAGATAAGAATATCTGATATTTTTGACCTTGTGGGGACATTTTGCTGGTCCCCATAAAGAAATTGTGTTTTTTTGTTGTAGTGTATATTAAAAAAAAAAAAAAAAGAAGAAGAAGAGCCAAAAAAATGTCTTCTCAATACTGAGGTTGATTTTAAGGGTTACGGTTAGGTTTTAGATTCAGGTGAAAAACGGATTGTGTTTCATTAAAAAGTGGAACCATGTTCCTTATTCTCACTGACTCCCTGTGGGATCCACCCGAAACCTGGTTACTATAACAACCTAGAGTAAGGAGGAATCTTAAAAATGTGTGTCTTCAGACGTGCGTATTTCAGGGGTTATGTTAGAGATTAGAGTTTAGAGTTGTGTTTTAAAAGGGGGGGGTTTTAAAATTGTGTATTGATGAGTTGTATTAAGGAGTTGTTTTAGAGATTAGGGTCAAGGATAGGGTTAAGGTTAAGCTTGTGGTTAGGTTTAGAGGGAGGGAAGTTTAGGATCAGCCCTAAGACCAACCCTTGAAAGTGAAGATATAATGAATCTCGAATCCGCCGTTGTCTTCCATGTTTCATAGCACACCTTCCAATCCCTTAAAAGTGCCTTACAGGTTGATAAATAAGTGCTATTAGTAACTTTATATAAATAAAATTATTCAATTATACACCTTAAATAAAATTATTTAAGACTGGTTTAGGTGTGCACAAAAAATTTCCCGGACCCAGTTTATGCAGTTTATGATATCTGAAAAAAACTGAAACACATAATAAATATGATCCATATATAATTTTATTAAAAAAAATAAATAAAAAGGGGTTTCAATTATTTTAATAGTGGTTCATTTATATGGGAAATGCTGAATCATACAATGTCCACAAGACCAATCACGTGTGTGTGTGTGTGTGTGTGTGTGTGTGTGTGTGTGTGTGGTACCTGAGCAGCGTGGCTCCTAGCCCTTTGTAGAGTCCAGCAATGCCTTTTTCTCTCAGCAGCTGTCGTGTGAGCTGTATGGCAGTCGGGCTCTTCACCTCCACAGGGCCACCAGGAGCCACGGTTTGTGGCATCAGCTTCCTCTGAGCAGCTATGCCCACACACACACACACACACATACATAGACTCAGAATTACCAGAACTGAAAATATACAGTACATATTAGTCTAAACGGCCAGTCCTGGCTCCATTTTCTATGATGTCTAACACACAATCTGCATTTAAATCCATAAATGCCTATGACTTAGATATTATTTCTCATGTGTTTCTCAGTTGTGCTCCTGGAGAACCTCCACCCTGCATCAGTTGGTGTTTTCCTTGCTCACAGTTCACCCAAATCACCTCCTTCACAAGCCTAACCGGGTTAGTGTGGGTGATTGAGATGAGGCAAAACACCACAATGTGCAGGTCGTCCAGAGGATTCAGAAATTCTAGAAAACCTTATTATAGAAGTCTAGAAACCATTGTAATGGTCAGCATTAGATTTCTAACAATCTCTACAACATTAAACGACATTGTGTTTGTGTAATGTACAGTACTGTGCTAAAGGCATCTTATTGTGTTTTTGTTTTTTTTTTTAGTTCTGTATTATTGAGTCAGTACAAAAAGATTTAATATTTCCAAATGTTACTTTTCCAACAAAAAAATTACACAAAAATGTTTGTATTTCAGTAACGAAAGTAAGACATTACATAACAGAGCACATAATGAAAAGCATAATGAAGGCTGCTGGGTTTGGCATGCAAAAAAATGAAGTAAGTATGACAGTCAAAGTCTCCAGAAGAGCTGTGGAGGACTCTCCAAGACACTCAGTAAAACGTACAGCTGATTACTGTACAGTACGACGCAGAAGTCTTAATAAGGCTCGTGCACAGACTCGCTGTAAAGCAAAGACGCCTTCGTGAAAAGAAATAATGAAAAGAAAACACTATAAAGTGCAGTAAACAGGAATAAACTAAAGGAAGTCCATATTTGGTGCCTTTTTCTTAAACAGTGTTCCCAGGTGTTTCACAATGTGTGCAGTTTTATACGGAAATTAGGTGGAGAATCTGACACAGCTCTTCTGGAGACTTTGACTGTCACACTTGCTGCTTGTTTTCCATGCAAAACCCAGCAGCCTTCATTATGTTTGTACTGACTCGATAATACAGAACAAAAGTTGGACCTAAAAACAGCAGGGTGCTGAGACTTTTGCACAGCGCTGTATGTGTATCGTCTGAGTCACTTCATGTTAGCCACACGAGGGCAGTGTTTTATAACCGACTGATGACTCTGCCCCTTTCCTTCCCTTTCCGCCTGAGCAAATCTGTGCCTAAAGTCTGTAGATCTACCGTGTCACAATTTCATCTTGTCTCTGGCCAGACAGAATAAATACGATGAAATAAAATAAACAGGAGCCTTACGTTTCAAGCACAGTTTGCAGTAACGTCAGCACCATGTAAAATACAGACAATATAAAAATACCATAGATATACAGTACAGGCCAAAAGTTTGGACACACCTTCTCATTCAATGTGTTTTCTTTATTTTCATGACTATTTACATT